>PVIH01021264.1:0-30196 GCA_004025045.1 Sigmodon hispidus | reverse complement strand
GGGTGTCATAGGAGACTGACAGACCTGTGATAGGAGATCAGGGCTATGGAGGGTGTCATAGGAGACTGACAGGCCTGTGATAGGAGATCAGGGCCATGGAGGGGTGTCATAGGAGACTGACAGGCCTGTGATAGGAGATCAGGGCTATGGAGGGTGTCATAGGAGACTGACAGGCCTGTGATAGGAGATCAGGGCTATGGAGGGTGTCATAGGAGACTGACAGACCTGTGATAGGAGATCAGGGCTATGGAGGGTGTCATAGGAGACTGACAGACCTGTGATAGGAGTGCTGTTGCTGTGCTTTGGTTTTAGATTTATCTTACTGTTTTTTGGGTACACGTGTTTTTCCTGGACAAGGATATCATACCATCCAGAACAGTTACAGACACTTGTCAGCTGGCATGTGGGGCCTCTGAAAGAGCTGCCAGTGCTCTTAACTGCTGAGCCAACTCTCCAGCCCAATAATAATTTTAATAGAGGAAATAATAGCATGTTCTGAAAGCCCGATGGTAATAGAGAAAGTAGAATATGGGGGAAGTAAAGAAAAGTCAGTCTGGGTGGAACCGGGAAACAGGCAGGGTAGGAAGCTCCAAGGCTAATGCTGTCTCAGACTGACTCAGGGTAGTGCAGCCACTACAGGGAAGAGAGTGACATGAGCTGATGCAGACATTTCAGAACATCCTTTTGAATTCATAATGGTGAGTTCATGTACTGAAAACCTGCAGGAGAACTTCCAGGGTGAGCAGGACAGGGTGATGGTAGCGTAGACTAGGAATCATCAGAACGCAGGTGATTGACTCCCAGCCAGGATGGGGGGTGAGAAGAGAATTGCTCCTGGATTTTGATTTGAAAACCTGGTGGATATAAGTGCTTCCTGGAGTAGAAACATGAGTGAAGTCTGGGGAAAAGGATGAGTTTCCTTTCATACTGAACAGTGTGTTGCAGAGGAGGTCTAGTAAGGAGTTAGGGGCTGGTCACAGGGGTGAATCCAACTATACAGATGTGAGTCACTGGAAAGGGAGCAGCTCTGAGGGACAAATGTGACCCCCTCCTCCCTGGGAGGCACCTTAGACTGACAAATGGAGTGTGCAGGAAAGAAGACCTGAGATTCCTCTCACAGTTTAAGGATCGCCTAGTGAAGGCCCCAGAAAGGAAGAGGGTCTCCCATGAGAGCCCCGCCAAAGACTCAGTGGTGAAGGCGCTTACTGCTGCCGAGCTTAGCTGACGAGTATGAGAAGCGAATGTTCGAGCCTAGTGCTGACATCTCCTCCATGTGCTCTGCTGTGCGCCTTTCCTCCAGCAGCAGTTGACACCCCAGGTGTAAATAAGGGGATAGCTGCCTGAGCATCCAGGTTGCTGTTTTGCAGGGTCACCATAACAAAGAGCATAGGGGGTTAAAATATTGGCTGGACTACGGGGTATAAACTAGGTAGGGAGAAAAATGAATGGGGCAGTAAGAGAGGAAAGGATCAATGAAGTTGATAAGATATCAGGGGTGCAGGGACATCAGACAGCTGTGGTGGACACAAGGGAGCAGGCTCAAAGTCAGATCTGGAGTGGAGTGTGGGTTAGAGCTGATGATATGGTCTAGGATAACCTTGAGGGTGGAATACTTCCAACTGTCTGACTGTCCTAAACCCAGATCCGTGACTCTTTCGGCCTTTGGGATCTTTTGACATAATAGGGAATCTTGAAATACAGAGAGGAAAAATAATTCAGGGCACTTCCAGAACCCTCAGTAACTGATGAGGCATCATACACTTGGTAACTAAGGGCTGACCGGAGGCATAGCTTCAAAGGAGCCTAAGCTTACGCTAAGAGGTCGAAAGCACACATTGCTCATTTGGCTTATATTTTCTTTCTTTAAATGCTTGTCAGTGGTTTTGTTTATTTTGTTGCCTACATGTGTGTCTGGCAACTGTGGAAGCCAGAAAGGACATCAGATCTTTTGGAATGGTAGTTACTGATGGCTGTGAGCTGCCATGCGGATGGTGAGAAATAAACGTGGTCTTCCAGGAGACGGGGGTCTTAACCACTAAGCTGTCTGTCTCACCCCATGGCTTAGCATACTCTCAATCTGCCTGTAATCAATATTTCTCCTTTCTGTGCCCTTACACACTTGCAGAAATTCTCCCCTTAAAGCTGTCCCTGGTGCTACCATCTCTAAACACTTCATTCTGCTCAAATAATGAAAACTGAGGGCCATCTGTGATCTGTCTTAACCCAGTCTGTCCACACAGTTCCCTCATCTTACCTGGTTTCAGTGCACTCACTTAATTCCAAACCCCACTTCCTGCAAGTACTTCATTCTTGTGTGGTCATCTTCTGTGTCTAATGCGCGTCTACATGTGCACAGCCATGCCTGCTGTTCCCCAGAACCCAGTAGAGTGCAGGCAGAGCAGAGCCTCTGTGCTCCTCGGTGCAGTAAGAAGGAATTGCTTCTTTGTCTAGGCTTCAACAGGAATTCTTTTTTTAAATAAAAGGCATTGACCATTGTCTAACTTTGTACATGTCTGTATCCTTTGTCATCTCAGACTAAACTCTTTGAGGACAAGGTTTGTGTCTGGCTGTGTATCCACGTTTACACAATGTAAACATGGAATAAGTGAGTAGTCATTTAAGGCATCTTATTTGTTCATTGTATTTTTATTGTGTTTCTTATGAGAAACGTTTTAGTAGATAATCATATATGTTAACAAGCAGTCATTTAAAAAGAAATTGTAAACTTTTTATTTGTTGTTGAAATTCTTAAGAGTGCATGTTATGCTTCTATTCACAGCCCCATGCAATCATTCGTCACACCATTAGATCTACAAACCGGAATTCCAGAGCTGAGCGGACAGCTTCTGAAATAAACTGTATGTGTATGCTATATATTTTTCATTGGTGGTCTTGGAGGGTTGACCTGGGTATTCTTATGTTTTTTTTATGGGATTATAAATTTTTAAACTAATTGGGGCTGCATACTTTAACATTTCAGAATATATTAAAATATAAGTTTCTTTTCTAGTTTTATTGTAATTTTACTAATTATTGATTTTGAACCGTTTTTATTTTTAAATATGAAGATAACTGTGCCCATTATTGTAAGAAATGTACAAGAAATTAAAAAATAGAAAGTTTACATTGTGTATCATCACAGAACCTACAGTCATCCCATTTTTTTCTGACATCCTTTTTGCCATGAATATTTCATGTCACTAAAATTGTACTTTGTCATACTAGAGAAGCATTTTCTGTTTGTTGGCACTGCCTTTAGAACTGCACACCATGTTGCTGATTGAGTCATGCTGGTCTCATGCTGTGGGAGATAGTCTTCTATTATTGGGCTTTGTGGTGGGTTTTTAATATTTTAGACCAATTTGAAGATGACTCTACGCATATCTTAAATGGAATTTTGATTTTTTTATTTAATGATTTAATAATAAACAGACAAATTTTATATCAACCACCTTTGTCACCTGAGCTACATTTTAAAAACAGAAGTTTTGGATATGGATTTCCTGACTTAGATGTGTATTGTTTGAAGAGAGTAAAGTAGCTCATAATAAAATGAGATGCAGAAGTTCAGCCATGATGATGTAAGGTAATTCACTAAGTATTTGAGCCAATTAGAATTTTTACAGATGAGTATTAAATAGCTGCCTACATTTTATTTTATTTTCATTTTTGGGGAGTGACTATATTGTCAGACTCAGAGTAACTTTTCTTCCTCAGTGCCCAAGGTCCTGAGACTGTAGGATGTACCATCACACCTGGCTTAAGTCTGTTTTTTCAAATCAAGAATTCCTAACTCTTCAAAAGAAAGTCTTTCCTTGTCTGTTGTTCAGCAGGACTTGTCATAGATCAGCCAGGAATAGCTCAAGACGTAGTGCTGGTGCCCAGCCTGCTGTCTTCTTTCTAAAATTAGTGATTTATTAGTGCCTACTAGGCCATCTCACCAGAGCCTTGTTGCTTCTTGTGAAAATTTCTGAGGCCCCAGATACCCAAGATAACCTCTTTGATAAAGCTGCATTTACTTTGTTTAGCTATATAATGTTCTTTTAATGTAATCTAATTTGTCTTTTATTTATACTCTTTTCATTTTATGTTATATTCTTTGTTTTAATTTGTGTGTATGAGTGTTTTGCTTGCATGTATGTAGGTATATCATGATTGTGTGGTGTAGACTCCCCAGAACCTAGAGTTAGGGGTGGTTGTAAGCCACCATATGGGTGCTGGCCACCAAATCTAGGTCTTCTACAAGAGGAACGCATGCTCTTAACCACTGAGCCATTTTTTTCAGCTCCTGTGTTACATTCTTGATTTTGAGGCTGCAGAAAGAATGCTGTAAAGTGTATTCTTGGTTTTTTGCGGTTCTGCGTCGTACTTGCCCCTTTGCCATGACGTTAGAAGGTGGAAAGAGGACTAGGCTTCAGTTTTTCTTCCTGGGTTACAGCCCTTTGGAAGTCAGTGCTGTTGTTAAAATTTGTATTTTTTTTTCTGGTGGATTCAAGATATCATCTTTATTGTAAGACTAAATCCCCATGCGCGTCCTAGGATTTATTTTCTGCAACCTCTGTTCCATTGCTTTAAGATGTCTGTTTGTGTACAGCACATACTTGTGAGAGTTACGTCTGCTAAATCTGTTAGGACTGTTCCTCCTCCTTCTCCTCCTTCTCCTCCTCCTCCTCTTCCTCCTCACCCAGGTGCACACACTGTTGTTCTTCTAACTACATCTAATGATTCTATAAATGCATTTTAGAATCTGCTTATCTAGTCTTAAATTTTATATTTACTGATAGATGACTAAATTTATACATTAACAGAGTTGGCATCTTTATGATTCTCAGTCTTAACTAAACGCCTCCCCCCTCCCTCCTCCTCCCTCTCTCCCTCCCGTCCTCTCCCCTCTCTCTGGATGGGGGACCATCTAGATTTAGTTTTTTTCATGAGTGCTCAGAATGCTGATATTTTCATGGAGTGTGGCTTGGATAAAGTTGAAATCATTTTACTGATTTTTTTTTTTTTTTGTCTTTACATTTAAACAGTTCTCCTTTTATAGATGCCAGAGTGTTTTGTGACTCGGTTTTTGCTTGCTTAAAAAAAATTCAGTTCTATTCTGGTTTTAGCTTCAGTTTTCTTAAGTTGTTCTGGTAACAGGAAAATACTCAAATCTTGAATGTGACACATGGTAAAAATGTGAAGCTACATATATCCCTGTAACTGTTCCCTGCTCAGTGTGTGACCCGTTCCTGGAATCGCAGACTTGGCTATGCTTAGCACAGTCGGAGTTCTTCACTGTGCCCCCCCACCATCCCTCTCCTCCCTGCCACAGAGGTTCCTTTTTAACCCATCCTGACTGTTACCCAAATAGCAGGACACAGTGGACCCTTTTATGTGACCCAACCATATCTGTGAGAGTCATTCACACCGCTGTGTAGGACTATTACATTTATGAGTATATTACAACTCATCTATTCTTCTGTTGACTTTGTTGTGGGCTCTTATGATTATTCTATGTATTCTTATTGTATATTTTAGTGGACATTAATAACTTTTAATCTGGCTGTCGATATAACAATGTATATGAGGTAAGCTCTTCTGCTTCTGGGTCTCTAGTGAGGCGGAACAGCATAGCTGAGATTCACCATGGAAGATTCGCCACATGGGATGAGAACCAGAGGAGTAAATAAACTAGCCAGGAACAGTATGCAGTCCGCAAGGACCTGCTCCCTCCAGTAAGGACCACCCTTAACTCCCTGTCATCTCCCAGGGGCCTTTCCACTTAGGAACCCGTCACTGAATTAATCCATTTGAGGAAACAGCTAGCAGCCAACCTTGGCATGTAGATTTTCATGGGCATTTCACTTCAAAACCATAACACACTCCGTGTTAGACTGGCCAGGGATAACGAAATAGTCCAACAAAGTCTCGTTTATTAATTCTTTGCAGTGATATAAAATGTACCCTAGAAACCATGCGACATCTTATCAAACAAAGAGATGGAAGAGGCGTAGAAGAAGCAGAGTTAGGGGAAGAGAAACTAAAAACTAAGTGAAGATTGTGTGCGGGGAAAGGTGAGCGCCGCATGTTCCGGAAGGGAGCTCTGTGGCTGAGAGCCACATTTAGAAGTGCCTTCATTTGAGGCGCAGTGACTGGAGTGGATTTGAGGCAGTGACTTAGATCTTCCAGACATAATACGATGATTCACTGTAATGAACATGATTTCACACAGGCAGGTCCCAGCAGCCTGATTATAAAGTGGTTTCTCAGTGAGAAAGCAGTGTAGCTCGGAGAGGGGGTTCATTTCATCAACCGTGACATTGGGAAAATGATGCTCCTTCCGGCCTTGCTTTTGGATTTGTTTGTCCTCCCAGGCTGGAGGGTGCCCGCACAGAGTTCTCTTCCTCTATCTGACTGAAATATAGGCATTTTATCATTATGGCACATAATCTCAGAGTTCATGAGGTTGAGACTGGAGGTGGCAAGTGTTCAGGGCTAGCCAGGACTCCGTTGTGAAACTCTTGCCTTTAAAGAAGAAAAAAGGACTAGTAAGTGGGAGTTTTAAACAAGCTGAGGAGACTTATTAACTTCTTACACTTCCACAGCCCAAAGCGTGTTTTGTTCACTTTGCCTGAACGACAGTGAAGCCTGTGAAACTTGCTCACAGGCACATGGCTGAGACACATTTGCATATACACTGTTATGCCAGCTGGACTCCGACTCTGTTGTCTGACTAGAGTTCATTAAACCTTGAAGGTCCATGGATCAATGCTTTCCATCATTTGGCTGCTGTTTCTCTGATCTGTCTGCCATAGTCTCTCCTCTGCTTCTGAGACTATTGTTCATGTGAACTCTCTGATTTCATAGATCACGGAGGCTTTGCTCTCCCTCCATCCACACCCTCACATCCACACATGGGAGGAGCTTTGCTCTTGTACCCATTTTGCTATGAATTTTATTTCAGGTACACTATTTTTCAAATATAAACTTTAGTCATACGCAGATAATATATGTGCATATATATGTTTATTTAGAAATGTAATTCTGTTTCTGTGCTGAGATTGTCTGCTCACTTGGTGTCTGTCTGATAAATCCTCAGGCATATTTATGATGTGTTTTTAAAGTTCCTATCTGCTGATTGCCTCCGTCATCTGAGTCTGTTTCTTCTTTTCTTCAACTGTCTTTGGTTCCAGTTTTCCACCTATCTTGGACAATGCCATATTGAGCATCTAAATTTTGTCCTGTTCCTCTGAAGACTTAATTCCCTGACAACAGGCTGACCCTTTTAAGGCTCTAGAGTATTCACAAGGTTCTTCTGGACAGAAGCTCAGATGCCTGTCTTACAGGCTGCTGTCTCGTGCTCACAGTGCTATCTGTTGGCTGTATGCACAACTGCCTGTAACTCCAGCCCCAGGTACTCCTGTGAGCGCCCACACACACCTGGAGGCAAAACATTTGACACGTAAAATAGAATAGAGTCTTTTATTTTAGATTGCTATCTAAGCAGATAACATATTTTATGGAATATCTTCCTCTTGTGCTGAAAATTTTAAGGCAGACATGGTTGTGCACACTTGTAATCCCACCCATCTCTAGAGTGTCAGACAGGAAGAGGTTCCCAGGAGGAAAGCCTGGCTAAGCCATACATAGTGAGTCCAGGCCAGCTTGGGCTATATGGCAGGCCCTATGTAAAAAGAAATAAAGACGTCTTTAAAGAGAGAGAAAGAAGGGAGGGAGGAGGGGAGAAAAGTTTAGGATTTGCTGTTTTTGCTCCATATAACAAATTATGTTAGTGCTTTGTATTATTTTTTACAAGTTCTGTTTTGAGGGATAAATGCAGCTAGATCTTATTTGAAAGCCTCTTACCAATTAGTTAAGATTACATTTAGAAATTTTGTATCTTTATTAGTGTAAATGTTTAAAAAAAAACTTTTTTGGACTTCTAGTCACATTCAGTTTTTAAAAGTTTTAAAATTGTAATAACTATAAGTAGGTAAAGAAGTAACTTTTCTCCATTTAAAATTATTTCATCTACAATAAATTGCTCTTTGAATACTTGGAATAATTATGGAAGTAGCCTGAAGAGATCAAATAGAATGCATGCACAGTATGACAATAGGTGATAGCACCGTGCTGACATCTCATTTGTTAGATAATCTGCGTGATGTGGCAAGCTTTTCCCCCGCCCAAAGCTGTTGTTGATAATCTCCAAATGGCCTCTGCAACAAGGAAAACCATCTCCAAAGTGTTTTCTTTGCCATCTACTTCCAATAAGTTTTAAACCTTTTCTTTTACACAAAAGTACTCTTTAATAAAATTTCCTGAGTTCAGCCAACAATTAAGCATAGAAAATGGGGGAAATCCCAGGTTGCAGCCTTTTCTGGGTAAGCATGAAGGTGTTTTATAGAAAGCGTAATGAGATTTCTCTCCTGTGCTTTTCCTCCCTTTCAATAGTGTTCAGTCTTATCTCATTTTTGAAATTAACTTCTTAATATAATGGGTGTGTGTCTGTGTCTATGTGTGTGCGTATGTGTGTGTCTGTATTTTTATATATTTATGTATCTGTTTCATATTTTGCAGTCGACAAATTACAGTTTGAACCACCACTGAGAAAAGAAACAGAAGCCCGAGATGAAATGGTAACTGTGACTTTAAAACATTTTCATGTTAAAATTTGAGGAAATTTAGAGATATTTTTAAGAAGCTAAGTATAAGAATCACTCTTTATACATATTAGCTCTACTAATCTATTCTCCTGCCATAGTGTGAGAAAATCCCACATAGGTGTTTGGATGGCACTGCAGGCAGTATATTTTGACCCTCTGCCCTGAGCACCTCAGCCTTCTGAGGGATGTATATGAGTTACTAAACTCTGACCTGAACTCAGCTTTGGCCTTCTCCTTACTCGTTAGGTTGAAGTGAGAGCAGTTTTGCATTGCTTTCCTGTGTGAACTGTTCATCTGTGGGGTGGGGCACATGGTTGTTGGTGGATCACTTGATGTGGCTTCTGCCATGCCTGTTGGCTGTGAGAGGGTCTCACTCTGAGCTCAGGTTGCTCTGGAGCTGCTACATACAGTCCTGCTTCAGCTGCCTCATGCCAGGGTGACAGACATGTGTCACCAGAAGTGATACCACTTTGAGATTAACTGCATAGTCAACTCTTTATAGATAAATATGATATCATTAGGATTTGTCTAGGAGATTCCCTAATGGCACAGGCCTCTCATCCCAATGCTAAGGTAGAGAGAGGCAGGCAGGTCTCTGAGTTTGAGGCTAGCCTGCTCTGCAGAATTAGTTCCAGGAGAGTCAGGACTGCACAAAGAAACACTTGTAGTTTCTAGAAGATTTCAGTGGACATTCTTCTGACTGCTCCTTTCTGTGTTCACTGGCATTTTTCATGCTGATGGAGTAGTTATGCAAATAATTCAGATTTTTGCTGGTTTTCTTTTGTTTGTTTTTGCTTTTCAGATTGAAAGCTATATTTAGTAGATATGGGGAAATTCCTAAGTTTACATCAAATGATAATGAGTCACTGATGTAAATGTGTCAAATGACAGAACAAATTGTAGAGATATAAAAATTGATTGCATACCGTGATAACTAACAGCCATAACACTGAGGGTTTTCTTGAACCAGATAAGATGGCTGATACAATAATTAGTAAATCAAATTGTTGCTGTTATCTTGGTTAGTGTCTGTGAAGTAACATTTTAAACTGTGACCTGCACAGGGACTACCATCAGACCCAAATTTTATATTACATTGGAATCCTTTTGTGGATGGTGCAAATACAGGCAGGTAAGTAGTTTTCTCATTAATAACTTGATTATGTAAATAGCTCTTATGGAATTTGTCTTAAATTGTTATGTAGAGATTTGACTTACATTGTTGACAAAAAGCAGAAAGGTTTTTAAAGGATCTCTTCTGTTGAGGGATGTTTATTTATTTTCTTTTTGTTTTGTTTTGTTTTTCAATTGTTTGCTTTGCAAGAGGATGGTCATATTATGTAGCCCTGGCTTGCTTGGCACTTTCTAGTTAGGCCAGATTGGCCGTGAACTTGTAGCCATCCTCCTGCCTCTGCCTCCCAAGGACAGACATCTGCCACCATTCCTGGCATGGTTTTTGTTTTAGTAAGCATATATTGTGGGTAATGATAATGTATTAAAAGATGCCATTGGGGGGGAAATACTATAGTGGTGGTCAGAAAATCCTCATTCTGTTTCTCTAATGTAGTTTCTTCATATTCTAGACCTGTCTTTATTCAGCAGTGAATTGAGGGGCTAACCTCAGTGAGTCATTGAATTGTGTGTGTGTTTGTGCATTTTAGTTACCTAGAGATATCACTGAAAATGTAGACTTCTGGGACCCTGTATTAGGCCAGTAGCGCTTAGGCTGGCAAACTATAGCCTGTGGGTCAAATCTGGTAGCTGCCCATCCACTAAGAGAGGTATGGGGGAGGGAGAGCAAGTGAGAAGATGGCTCAGCAGCTCAGCGCACTCACCTCTTTCCCAGGGGACCTTGCTTTAGTTCCCAGCTCCCGCATCGGGCAGCTCACGGCTGCCTATAACTCCATTTTCAGAGAAGCCAATGTCCACACATACAAAACACATACATATCCTCAGACACAGTGCACACATAAACATAAAATGAGTGAATAAATTTTTGTTTAAAAAGTATATTTGCATTTTGAATGGATAAAAATAAAAGAATGATATCTTGTATGGAAAGTTGTATGAAATTAAAATGTCAGTGTCACTGTGTACTGTTTATAGGCCCTTTCATACTTTTTATCAGTAGAGTTTTGGCTGCTGTAGCCATCTGAAGTATATAGTATGTATTAGTATCTGACCCTTTACAGAAAGTTTGCCAACCCCTGCTACAGAATAGTCTTTGTGAATGGAGTTTAAAGACCCTGGCAGTCTCCTGCTTCCCTGGAAAGATTCTAGAGACGTGTACAGCTTTGAGCTGTCTGCCTCTCAGACCTTGGTGTGGCAGCAGGTCACTGAGCTCTTAAGACATCAGGATCTGGTTCAGTGCATTGTCAACGAAAGGGCCCTCCCTTGAGTAACAGAAAGTTAATAATGCAGCCACATGTACTCACGGGCTCCAGAATTCTGAATTTCATTGTTGGTTGTTTTGTTTTTACTTGTTTTTATTTTCTTTGAGTTGCTGTTGCTGTTTGGTTGGAGGGGTTGTTTGTTTGTTGTTTTTAAGGCAGGATCTCATGTAGCTCAGGCTGCCCTTGAGTTCTACCTCACTTCTGCCATCTTGGTGCTAGGATTTCAGGCTTGTGCCACCATACCACACTTGTGGTGAGAAGTTTTCAATTTTATTTTTTATTTTTTTATAAATATGCAACCCTATTTTTGTTTATTTACTTTTCATTAGTTTAAATCCTTTAGGGATACAGCATCACATGTATTCTGTATACAATGCTTTAGCAAAAAGGTTGTCTAGAATGTGGTGTGCATCACATTAGTGTTCCCATGCATGTGAGTTAGCTCTCCCAGGTCACCAGGTTTCGTTGGCTAGTTACCAGGCCTCCCAACAATGTTCTTTGCCTTATACACATCAGCACATCTCTTGCTGAAGTAAAATTCCATTTTCTCTCAAGCCCTCACCTCTCATTTTAAGATTCTGTATGTTCCCTTGTTTCTGGGGACCCTGCTTTGCCAGCAAAGTGGCTTTGCTCACCTTCCAAGCACACATCTCCCTTTGAGAAGCCCTGTCCCAAGCAGGTCTCCACAGCTGCAGGATAGTGGAAGTTTTTTGTTGTTGTTGTTTATTTTGTTGCTGGGAAATGAAACCAGAGCCTTGTCCATCCTAACCATGTGCTCGGCCGTGAGCTGCACCCAAAGCCTAAATTTATCTTTCTTTATTAAGCTTAATCTAATTTGATTACACATTAAGTGCAACAAAATACAACTGAAAAAGACTTTGTGCCACTTTGGAATTTTTTATAATTGCTGATACTGTCTTAGAATTTGAGGTCATTTTGTCTCAGAGCCTCTGTTTGTAAACATTTTGGTGTGTATTTGATGGTGTGATCTGTGTTGCATGGTGTATCACCATCTAAACTGAGTCTTTCTCTTTGACTAGATCAACCTCTAAGCGCGCAGTGCCACCTCCTCTACCTCCTAAGGTGAGCTGCTGCAGGATTTCAACAATTAATCCTCTTTTACTCAATCACATTTTAAAAGTAATTTCATTGACTTTGTTCAAATTTTTAAGTTTATTTTCTTTAGAAGATGGATACGGAAATATAAAGTACATAGCAAAGAAAATTTTGTGTGAAATAATATACTTTAATAGATGCCAGAAGGAAATAGATTTTTGAAAATATTTTGAAAAAATATTTGACTACATGGTCAGAGATACGAAGTTTATTTATCATCATCACTATTACTTCAATTTGACATTTCAATAGAATCGTTGTTCATTAAGTCATTGTCAGTTTCTGCTTGTTAAATATTTGGCAGCTGCTTACATGACTTTATTGCTTATAAAAGTTTTATGATTTGGGGTTGGGACTCATTTTAAAACCCACATGTTAAGTGTATAGTTACGTAGAACAGCGACTCACTTGCGTCACCTTGCTGAAGATTACTATGGTGACTAAAGAGTATTTCTTACCCTCTTGTCGTTAGCCAAGGATAAACAGTTACCCGGAAGACAGCCTCCTGGATGAAGAAAGGTCAGCGACTGTCAAACACTGTCCTAATCCAGAGACTCGAGCACCCCACGCTCTCAGAAGGCAGAGTAGCCCAAGTTGTGTTCCTGCAGCCGAGACATCCTCTATAGGTATGACCAGCAGCCAGCAGCCTGATACCGAGATCTGCATGGGCCAGAAGGTGGGAAGGAAAGCCAAGCGCTGCTCTTCCTGGCTTTAATCATATCTTGGTCCTTTAGTCAGGCCTTTTGCAGTTCAAACCTTTGTTTCTGTGCCTATTTTACATGCAAATGGGCTGTAATAGATTTAGACCATTTCAGCCTAATTCAATCCCTTAGTAAATGTTTTAGGATCCAGGGGACATAGCCATGCTCCTGCCCTCCAGGGGTCAGGGACTGTGACAGAAGTTATTCCTGTGTACATGTGACATTACAAAAGATAGTTAAGAGCTAGGATTTAAGGCATGAGTCACCGGGCAGAAGGAGAACCTTCATGGGTTTGAACTTAAGCCCTCCAAATGTGGGTGACAGTCGAATGGTGTGGGCAGTTTGTGGGGGCCTCTCGCAGTGGGACCAGAATTTATTCTCAGAGCCCATTCCCTACAGAGGAACTCTTCTTTCAGCCTTGGTACTGGGGTTAGGGCCTTGGTCCTACATCAACTGGATATGCCGGACTGCACTGACTCCCCCTGTGAGTCCTTGCCCTCTCTGAGGAATGGGTGGGCGGAGGGATAGGGGGGGGGAGCTGGGGGAGGACTGGAAGGGGGAGGGAGGAAGAACAGTGAAGAATATGCTAAAAAAAAAAAAACTTAATTAAAAAAAATGACTTACAGTAGGAAAGAAAACCGAAGATGGCTGAGACTAGTGAGGCTTGCCTGTCACTCCAGCCCTGGGAAGGAAGAGGCAGGCAGATCTCTGCCCAGAGCCCGCCCAGTCCTGGTCCAGGACAGCCAGGACTGTGACACAGAGAAATCCTGTTTTGGTCTTTTTTGTTTGGTTTTCTTAAAGAAAAGATAGGTCTTTGTAATTAATCAGAAGAAAAAAAATAACGTGATGGAGGGGAGGAAAAGAAAGACAACTAGTGTGTTTTCTAAAGGAAAAAATACTAATAATAACTGTATTTGAGTGGAGGCCTAGTGATTGGGGGAGGTGAGCTGGGCTGTTGGCGGGTGGTAACACTCGATGAACTTACAGAGGAGAGAGCCAGTGCTAGAAACATGGGAAGCCTGTGAAGCGACCCGATGTGGTGATGCTTAAAGAGAAAGGAGAGCTGAGCGTGTAGATTGAAGTTCTGTTGGGAAAGATCCCAGGTACCACAGCCAGCGGCTGGATTTCACTTGGCTCACAGCGTGTTTGGCATAACTTAAGAGCATGGCTAAGGGTGCCATGCACCCTCAGAGTCAGGAGGACAGGACCAACAGTAAGTGAACTCATCTGACGGAAGTGTGCTCCCGCAAGGTCTCCGAGGAAGGCAAGGATGGGGAAGGAAAGACGACTCTTAA
The DNA here is from genome assembly GCA_004025045.1 of Sigmodon hispidus. Classification (NCBI taxonomy): domain Eukaryota; kingdom Metazoa; phylum Chordata; class Mammalia; order Rodentia; family Cricetidae; genus Sigmodon; species Sigmodon hispidus. Next base: position 16,040 of record PVIH01021264.1, on the reverse strand, counting down.
AGAATGTTCTTGTATGTGCTCATTGAACTTGATGGTTTCATTAGGAAATGGTGACGGGATCGCAAAACTAATGAGTGAGAACACAGAGGGATCCGCACAAGCTCCTCAGTTACCTCGGAAGAAGGACAAGAGGGACTTCCCTGTGAGTACAGCGGGCACTCAGCCATTGTCTGCACAGAAGGGGAGCCAGGAGAAGACCTGGAGCAGCTAGACTTGAGCATGGCGGTGTGGGCCCTTGTCTCACGTCGCCAGAGGCTCCTCGAGCTCTGAAGTTGGTGCAGAGAGAAGGCCCAGCCATGAGGGCACTAGCTACTCTTTGAGAGGGCATGGGTTCAAGACCCACACCCGTGACAGCTCCCACCCATCAGTAATTTCAATCCCGGGGATCTGACCCCTTCTTCTGGCCTCCATGGACACCAGACACACATTTGCATATACATACATGCAGGCAAAACACTCATATACATAAAACTAAAATAATTTAAAAATAGGTATTATAATAACTGAAACAGTAAATGACTAAAGTTTTGTTTCTAAACTTAGGGTTTCTCTTTAAAAAAAAAAAAGCTTCATTTATTTATTTGCCTTGGCTTTGCCTGGAACTGGAACTACATACAGTTGTGAGCTGCCTTGTGGGTGCTGGGAATTGAACCCTGGTCCTCTGGAAGAGCAGTCAGTACTCTTAACCACTCAGCCATCTCTCCAGCCCCCAAACTTAGGGTTTCTTATGTATTAAAAATTACTTTAATTTTTTTTAACAGAAACCAACCATCAATGGCCTTCCACCCACCCCCAAAGTTTTGGTAAGGACTGTTAATATGACCTTTTTGCTGATTTTTTTTTTAAATTCTCTTTAGAAATAGTAGGAGTAGATTTTCTGTCAAGTATATTGAATCTCTAAAAGAAATAATATTGTAGAATATAAAGTTGTGGTTAGATTTGAATGTGCTGCAGTCAGATCACATACTCCAATTTGAATGGAATGGTTAAAATTTGGAGCCAAGTTAACAGTGTAACAGCAGTTCTATAATCTTAGCATTCCATAGACTAAGGCAGAAAGGTCAGGGTTCAGGGTCAGCCTGGCCCATATAGTGAGTTCCAGGCTACATCTAAGCAATCAGATACTAAAAAAAAAGAAAAAAGAGGAGGGGTGGGGAGAAAAGGGGGAAGAAAAAACAAAATTGAGAAATCATAAATTCTGACAATGGGTTCTCAGATTAGCATCTAAAAGGCGGCTTAATTTTAATGTGATGTTAATATGTTGAGCATCTCTCTGGCCTTAACTATGAGAGGAAGCAGGAAAGAGGAAGCTTGGTTAGTTAAGGGTTCTCTCCAGTCTTAGGGTGAGATGCATCTGTGAGGTGGTGCTGCCAACTGTGGGAACAGGGCACTTGGTGAATTACACTCACTGGTTTAATTAATGTCTAGAATATAAACCTGTTCTTTCTGCTGTTGCATATATTCTAGAATTGCACTACATTTTTAATCGCTGCAGTAATGCTGAAAAAAATCAAACATTATTTCACTTTAATGTTAGTCCTGAAATAATAACTTAAAATTTCTGCTCTTGCTAAGTATGGAGATGTTTGGTAAATTTGATACTTTGACCCTAAAATGATAAGAAAGGGAGAGCCTTGACTCTTGGTAGAAAAGGGTTAACTGTTAAAATCTGTATTTTATTTTGAAATAAAACCACAAAAGTTTCTTCAAAGAGTTTGACATACAATTTTGTAAGAATAGTAAAATTATGTAATAAAATAAGCCATATTTCTTTCTTTATAAACAAGATGGGAGCATGTTTTTCAAAAGTGTTTGATGGCTGTCCTTTGAAAATTAATTGTGCAACATCCTGGATACACCCTGATACAAAAGGTACAAGTTCTGAATTGTATATATGCCTCCTATAAAATGTTTACTGTATGAAGGATCTTTATAATTAGTGACTTGAGGTTGTTAACTTTAAAATTATCACCTTAGATACTAAATGGGACAGGGCCCATGACGAGCTAAGTGTGCCCTGAAGTTAGCAATGTATAGGACCTGTTCCCGTAAAGGAGGCTAAAGACAGCACAGCTGTGGTGTCCTTAACCTGCCAGGATGAGTCAGTTCATAATCCACCATTGAGTTACTGTTTTAGTCTCACTCTCTGTGGTTGTATAAAAAAGAACCATATACACTGAACTATTTAGGAGTAAGGGGGTTTCGTGCATGCAGCTCAGCTTGGAGGTGTGAGCGAGCATGAAGAAGCAACTCAAGACCAGTCTGGGCTATATTGTCTCAAAAAAATAAATCAGGAAACTTACCCATACCTATATTCTACTTTCTCCACTCATTCTAATTTTTTTAATCTAATATTCGGCTTAAAATTCCATGTCAGTTTCATTAGTTTATTTGTTCAAGTTCATCTTTTGAGTAAGATGCATGTATCACTGACTTCTTTTGACACGCACATTTTTCCAGGATTTAAAGGCAGTGACAGTGCCTGTCTCCTTCCCTGGGGGACAGTCCCTTTCTTTCCTGGCTACTTCCTCAGAATCAGTCTTTTCTCCAAGAAACTCGGGTTCGGTTTAGCGGTGATAGAAACCAACATCTGAACAAGAAATGTCTTCGGACTTTGTGCTATGTCATGGCTTATGGTTTATGTTTTAATGTTTGGAGTGTCTTGCAAAATCATGCTACTGTAACAGTAGTTTAAAATTCTCTTGAAAGGCAGCATTAAATAGTAAAGTCTCACACAACTTATATTTACTTTTTATAACTTTTTATGGAAAGAGACATAGTGACATGAATATTAAAAAAAATGTGCTTTGGTGAATGTGTGGCCATGTAATGCTAAATATTATTACTATATACCACCTTTATCTGAGTGTGCAATTTCAGAGAGTGATAATAAATTCTGGTAACTTGCTGTTTGTTACAGATCAGTACATTATTTTTGGAACTGAAGATGGTATTTATACATTGAATCTCAATGAGCTACATGAAGCAACTATGGAACAGGTAATAAAAATTTCAAGTTAAAGAATTAGTTTGAGCAAATTGGATAGAAGAATTATCATAATTTAAAACTCATTTGTATGGGTTTTAATCTTAGTTTTATGGTTTAAATATTTAAAGGGTGACATGGTACTGTCTTTGTGTTCATGTTGAAAAAATTTTTTTTCTTTTAAGGTTTTGGTAATTTTCCCAAAGTACTAAAATTTTTATAGTACTATTTTTGGTTGGCATGGTACTAAAGATCAATCCCAGGGCCCTGTGCATGCTAAGCCGATGCTCTGCCCACTGAGAGTCACATCCCCAGCAGCACCACTTTACTGTGTTGGGATGTGGGGGCAGGGTAAGAGGAAGGAGTCAAAGGTGTACAGCTTAATAATCTTCTTCTTCCTCTTCAGTTGTTTCCGAGGAAATGCACATGGCTATACGTCATCAATAACACACTGATGTCATTATCAGGTATGTATGATGGTGAAAACCAGAGGCAGGCAGAGAAATGAAATTTTAGTGTACAATGTATGGATGGCAATGCCACTTGCTGTTTGAGAAAGTATCCTGTCTTGTGTGAGGACTGCATTTCCCGACCCCCTTCCCAGCATCTGAACAACTCCGGGAACGAACATCACATGGATCTGCTGAGCCCTTTCCTTCCTGCCCTGCACCAGGGCTGGCTTCTCTGTACCTCCCTGTGTGTTAGCAGTGCAGTTGGAGGAAGCCGAGGCTCAGGAGTCCTCCTCCCCCATGAATGCCAGCAAACCACCCACTCTTAGCTTTTATCTTCTTAAGATCAAATCAGGACAGAGGCATTAAAAACAAAAATACAAACAACAAAAACAGTATCATAGATTGTTGTGAGGGTTAAATAAAGTAATAGCCCAAAGTGCTAAGTAAAGTGAAGTCTTAAACACATATGACCATATGTGAAGTGCCCTGACCTGTGCTTTAGAGTCTGTCATCTGGGGCCTGAGGACATAGATAGCTCAGCTGTAGAGTGTTGTCCAACAGGCATGAGATGACCCATCTGAACGGGACGTTCCATCCCCTCCCCCCCCAAAAAAGGTCACAACCCCCAGGTTGAAAACCTCTGCTCTAAAGCGTACTTAATCTCTTTGGTTTTCATTATGATTAGCCTGTTACTTTTTATTTCATTTAGTAAATGTTTATATATTACTCTTATGAAAAGAAGCAAACCCAATTCTATTTGAATGATTTCTGAATTTTTAAAAAAGATCTATTTCTTTATTATGTATACAGTATACAGAAGAGGGTACCAGTTGTCATCATAGATGGTTGTGAGCCACCATGTCAGCGCTCTTAACCTCTGAGCCATCTCTCTAGCCCTGATTTCTGAATTTTTAACATACTTAATTCTGTTTCTTTTTCTGGTGTAAAACCCCTGTGTAGTAGCCAGAGCTGGAACCTGGGTCCTCTGAACCAGACTCTGGTATAGGATGGCCAGTAAATTCCTGATAGGGAGACTTGGTGAATGTAGTCTCTTTCCATGTGTGGGTCAAGTAGATGTAGGTCTTGGAGATGACACCAGGGTGGCATGTAGCCCTTGGTTGATGTGCAGAGGTCGTCAGTGCTGGCCATCGACAGCTGCCTTTGGGCACAGGAGCAGAGATGGTACCCCGGCCTCTGGGAGCACGGATGAGGAGCATCAACACAGCACAACAATGGCCTGTCACCTTGCATGAGATTGTGTGGGGTTTGCCTGTCTTAGTCCCCAGTAGTCTCTCCTAACAGGAACAGTGATGGCCCCTCAGATGGCTGCTGCCTTGGAGCACTTACCACCAAGACCAGCATGACTACTGTAGTCAGTCCCAGTAATGACAAAGTCTTGAAGCTGTCCCAGACCTAGGCCTCCCACTGTATCAGGCCTCCCACTACACATCTGAGCAGTGATTCTGAATTTTGTACAGAGAAGAACTTTTCTAGAGTATTGCTGCTTTTATTAGTAGACATAGCTGTCTTCAGATATAGCTTTAAAACCACACACAGTACACCTATTGTTTTCATGAGATAAAATGGGATGGAGAGAAATTATTTCTTTAGCGCATTTAGAATTGCTCCTAAAATAGGAAGAGCTTGCATATCAGAGATAGTGAGTGTAGAGAAGAAAGGTGTTGTGTTGGCCAGAATGTTTCTATTCTAAGAAAACAGACACTGTTACGAGAATGAAATACCAATGTAATGTGTTTCTGCTAGTAAAAGGGTTAAATGTTGTTACTCTTTTGCATCATTTGTGAGGAATCCAAGGAGGATGATTACGTGTACTCCTGCTAAGCAGGGCTACAATTTGATTTGCATGAGTTATACCTTACTATACTAGAGCTTATACTACTGGCTTATTTTACTTTTTCTGGTATTATAATCTATGCATCTAAAAATGTATTCTCAATCAAATTTAATTAAAGGTAATTTAATGGATTGCTGATGGGTAGAACTGTCCCAAAGAGATAATCACAGTATTACAGAATGTTCTGTTTTGTGTGTACTCTTATAACACACTTGTGCATCGGTGTTTGTTTCACTTTCTTTGCTAGCATCAAACAGGTTTACACTTATTCTTCACAGATCACCTATTGGTCCAAATATGTAAACAGAAAGATCTACTTGCTTAAAAGTAATTTTACCCATTACTTTCAAAATAATATTAACCAAGTTTGTTTGTTGTGTTTTCACATGTTTTTCTGTTTTGCTTGGTCGTTGAACATTACCGGACTCGTCCTTTTAGAAGGTAATTACATTTTTTTTTTCTTTTTTGGTGTTTTTGAAACAAGGTCTCATTATGTAGTTCTGGCTGTCCTGGAACTCACTGTGTATATGTAGACTGGGCTGACCTTGAACTCAACAGAGCTACACCTGCCTCTGCATCCCAATTCCTGCAACTAAAGTCATGCATCAGCACACCCAGCTAATTGTGTTTTCTTTTACTTGAAAGTTGTCTCTTTTTTTTCCTACTGAAATTTATTTTATTAAAAATAACTTCTTTCTCTTTTACAGGAAAAACGTTCCAGCTCTACTCTCACAATCTTATCGCTCTGTTTGAACAAGCCAAGAAACCAGGATTAGCTGCTCATATCCAAACTCATAGGTTTCCTGACCGCATTCTGCCAAGGTACGAAATACTGTTTTGATCCTACTGGGTTGAGGGTATTTGTGTCTGTTTTTTTTGTTGTTGTTTTTTTTTTTAAACTTTATTTATTTATTTATTTGCCTTGGTGTTTGCCTGGAACTGGAACTACAGACAGTTGTTAGCTGCCATGTGGGTGCTGGGAATCGAACCCGGGTCCTCTGGAAGAGCAGACAGTGCTCTTAACCACTGAGCCATCTCTCTAGCCCCTTGTGTCTGTTTTTAAGCTGCCATTGTTCCTTGTCTGGGGAAACAACTCTCTGCTCTTAATTTTCATGTCATCCAGACTGGAGATAAGTCATGCTTCCTGAATAAAAATTACTTAAGGAAGTTTTACAAAATGTCTTCATCCTATAAAACCATAGTCTAAAGTCAGAGTCCAAGGTGGTTTGTGTCTTTTGGTTTTTTAAGCCCCTTCCTATCAGATTCTGGTACTGTCGGTTCATGTGTGACCATGTGGAGACCGCAATAGAGTTCATTCATATTGTCTTATATTTTCAGAAAGTTTGCCTTAACAACAAAGATCCCTGATACAAAAGGCTGCCATAAATGCTGCATAGGTGAGTAAATGCTACTTCTCACATTAGATGGTTACAATTTGTAATATCTTTGAAATTTACAGTGTGGTGGTGTAGCACCGTCCACACAGACCACCCTCATTTCTCATGTCAGTGTCAATCCAAACTACCCTCAGGCTCAGAAGTTGGCTGGGATTCACATACTCACTGACGGGAGTGGTGTTCATAGTTATGACTGCATGATAAAATAGAGGTTAAAATCAGCTGTGTGACGAAGAGTATGAGGAAGGTATAGGACTACCAGGCCTGATGCTACTCTAGTAGTGGACACTAGTGTTGTCCCTTCCGCTGTGACTGCGTTGCCAGTCACGTGTTGATTGAAGCATCCAGAGGTTTTACTGGAGCTCGATCATGAAGGTGTGAGATTACCCACGTGGCTGTGTTCCCACCCAGCCCCTCCATTGATGAACTGATACTACATGAGTCAAAGCCCCCACCCAAGGTCACACTCTGTCTTTCTGGCATGACCAGCTCCTCATATTAAATTATCTGGTGTTGCTGACCCCACCCACCCTAAACACCATTGTTAGGTCTAAGTCATGATGGGAGTTCAAGCATAGCATTCCAAAGGCTTAGCGGCCGTTTCTCAGGAGAGGAATCTTGGAGGATGAGCTTCTTTTGAAGCAATAGTTACAGTCTTTACTACATAACTATCGTACATATCCCTTCAGTGGTTCTTGGCACTGATTATGTCACAAGGGACTAATAGAACCTTGAATCAGATCTGACTACAGTCTCTACTAATCTTGGACTCGTAACTTCCAGGCTTTGTTTGATCAGTAAGCTTACATGTTTATCTTCATGAAGAGATGCTCTACAGGACACAGTACTCAACCACATGTGCTCTGTCTACAGTCTTACATCACTTCATGGTGCACATATCACTGGTGGGTTAACCATTGTACCTTTAAGTGACATATCACCAAGTGATGTCGGCCCTGGCACCACCATAATATACCCCAGCCTTCACTGACTGAGATGTTGTGCAGTGCATGATGATATAGCCAGATTTCAACTTCCTAGGGAGAGTCACGCATCTGCCATCATCCCAAGATCTGTGGATCAGAAATATCTAGAAACTTCCAATCCTAAGACTTCATACAGTTCTCCAGAACTTAAAACAAGTACCTGCTCACGTAACTGTTGCATGCTGTGGTGGTTGGGAGTCACACTGGAGAGAGAAAGGGACCAGCATGAGTGTGTGTAGACTTGAGTCAGGGTGTAACGGCAGACGAATTAATACATGCCTGCATGATGGGCATGCTGAACTATCCTCATCGGTCCTCAGGCCGCTGTCATAGGACATCACCTAATGGTTGCAGTTTCTCTAGACCTGTCAGATTTAATCCTTTCAGTTTATTTAGGAGCTGGCTTTGGGTTTATAGCATAGCTTACATGTTTTAGAACTAACAGTGGTGTAGATCATCAAAATTTCCCATGGGTAAGTACTCAGCATATTAAAGGTATTTAGAAATAAATATCCGTGATTTCCAATTGATATTTTTTGTTTAAATAAAAATGAGAGGCAACATATGTTTTTTAATTTTCCATTTGTTCTCATCTTGAGTAAGATAATAGTTTGTCAGCTAAAAAAAAAAAGTCACTTCACATCATTGTTTCTCTGTATGCAGTATTGATTCACAACAAACACTGCTAGCATTTCCTCATAACAGCATCTGCCTTCATAAAGAAAAATAACTTGAGCCAGGCGAGGGGGTGCACATCTATAATCTTAGCACTTTGGAGGCAAAGGGACTCTATGAGTTCAAGGACAGCCTCATCTACAGAGTGAGCTCCAGACCACCCAGAACTACATAGTAAGACCCTATCTCAAAAGAAAAAAAAAAGGCCTCTTAGCTTTTAGGTGAATGTAGCTAAAGCTGTCACTTCTAACTAAATTAACTATTTTTTCTCACAAAAACATTCAGTGTTGTACATGTGAGTAAGGATTTTATTAACTTTTTTTCTTTTTCTTTTTAGTTAGAAACCCTTACACGGGACATAAATACCTCTGTGGAGCTCTGCAGTCTGGAATTGTTCTGCTTCAGTGGTATGAACCGATGCAGAAATTCATGTTGATAAAGGTACACGTGGCCTTCTTAACATTTTCCTTCCTGACAGTAGGCTAAAGCTGTAATTACTGCTGTTAGGGACAGCCCCTTGAGAGCTGGTGGGAATTGCATGTGTGATGTTTAATGTTCTTATAATACTTCTCTGTAACTTACTAATAAGCCTCCAGAATCATCCTAGCCACAAACATTAGTATGGCCAGTCCTCTATGGTTCTCCAAAGGCACTCACACTCATGTATAGGATGAGACAGGGTAACTCCAGTCCTCTGTGGTTCTCCAAAAGCACTCACGCTCATGTATAGGATGAGACAGGGTACCTCCAGTCCTCTGTGGTTCTCCAAAGACACTCACACTCATGTACAGGATGAGACGGGATAACTCCAGTCCTCCATGGTTCTCCAAAGGCACTCACGCTCATGTATAGGATGAGACAGGGTAACTCCAGTCCTCCATGGTTCTCCAAAGGCACTCACACTCATGTATAGGATGAGACAGGGTACCTCCAGTTCTCGATGGTTCTCCAAAGGCACTCACGCTCATGTATAGGATGAGACAGGGTACCCCCCAGCCTTTCAGCTGACCACTCATGGTACAAACGGAAGATGCTACATTCCTCTTCTCTCTCTCAGTTTGTTGTTGTTGTTGTTGCAGCATTTTGATTTTCCTCTACCAAGTCCATTGAATGTTTTTGAAATGCTGGTGATACCAGAGCAGGAGTACCCCATGGTCTGTGTAGCTATCAGCAAAGGCACAGAGTCAAACCAAGTGGTTCAGTTTGAGACAATCAACTTGAATTCTGCATCTTCCTGGTTTACAGAAATCGGCGCAGGTGAGTGTCTTTCACTTTATGTTAAAATATCCATGCTTTTGCCTATACTAGATGCAGAAGGCTTAATTTCAACCATTGTGGGCTCCTAAATAAAAATGCAAACATAATTTTCCAAGTAAGCCCAAGAAATTATCTACATTATAAATTATGTACTTTAAAAATGAGTTTTTGATCTCCATTTGCCAAGAACTTTCTTTTCTTTTCTTTTTATTTATTTTTATTTTATGTGAATTGGTGTTTTGCCTGCATGTATAACTGTGTAAGGGTGTCAGATCTTGGAATTACAGACAGTTGTTAGCTGCCATGTGGGTGCTGGGAATCAAACTCAGATCCTCCCGAAGAACAGTCAGTGCTCCTAACCATTGAGCCATCTCTCCCACCCCTTTTCTTTTTTTATATATGGTGGTGCTGCACATACTTGTGGAAGTCAGTTCTCCCTCACACAGGTGGGTTTTAGGGAATGTGCTAACTAAGGTCATCAGGCTTCTCAGTGGCCCCTTGCCCAAGGGACTTGTGTACAAGTTAATTTTACTAAGAAAGTTTTAAATATTCTTGACATTTAAAAGTCTGAGTTGATGACGATATGGAAAGACGGCTCCATGGTTAAGAGCTGACTGCTCTTGCAGAGGACCCAGGTTCAATTCCCAGCACCTACAAGATGGCTCACAGCTCTAGTTCCAGGGGATCTGGTGCCCTTTGGCTTTCATAGGCACCAGGCAATACAAGTGGTACACAGACACACCACAGACAGACACAGGCAAAAAACATTCTTCCACAGAAACTTCTTTTTTTGTTTTTTTGGTTTTTTTTAAATTTCAAGTCTGAGTTGTTACCAGTTTGTCTTTGGGCTTATTAAATCTCAAGCTAAGAAAGCTCCCTTTGTCCCTGTCCTGTTTATTTTATCCCCTCACCTTTTTCAGCCAGTGGGCGTGCTCTGCAGACATGGGTAGAAGTTTCTGAAGTGACCAGCAAGCTTGTCCATTGAAATATTTATTAAAAACAGTTTTCAGAACTTTCAAAGGCTAAATATGGATGCTGCATCACCTAGCAGTTTCATTATTGGGTATTCTCACCTGTAGACACTGAGGACGGGAGGATCCTTGCAAATCAAATGGAATTAGGCTTCAAAGATAGGAAAGTCTGTGGGGGTGGGGGAGATGATTGACAGTCTGGGGCTGTGGTTGGGTAGGAGGAATGAATTCTGGTGTTCTCTAACCCTACAAGATGACTAGTTAGTGACTAGCTAGTGACAATTAGATGTCTGGGTTTTGTTGTTGTTTTTAAAGATTTATTTATTTATTATGTAAACAGTATACAGAAGAGGGTACTAGATGTCATCGTAGATGGTTGTGAGCCACCATGTGGTTGCTGGGAATTGAACTCAGGACCTCTGGAAGAACAGTCAGTGCTCTTAACCTCTGAGCCATCTCTCCCGCACCTAAATGTCTGTTTTAGAAGCACTATCAGAGGGCATTTTGAAGAACTTTTTTTTTTAAAATCTATGGAATATATGAAATGAGAGGGATCCTCACTTTCCTGTATTATTTTGTCATTTGTCAGCCCTGATTTATGAGGCCACTTTTAAGCAGAATTCAAGAATGTGTGGTAGTTTTACCAGACCACTGTTACGGACTCCAGTATGTCATGAGGCGTCTATGAGAGTATTGCATTCGGTGCTTCTTGGCTCTTGATAACTTAGACTGAGTTCTAAGAACCCGTTGAGCATCCCAACTGGGAAAGCTTAACATTGACCCCACACTAATGTCATTTTTCAATATAAGACTGGGACATAGGTTGGTGGTAGTATCTGTAACTAGCATCCACAAGGACTGTGTTTGATTCCACACATTCCAAAGACAAGTCAGCATGACCCAGAGCTGTGGAGGTTTCACAGCAGATCTTTGGGTGCAGCCATTTGTTGTGGATACCTACAGAGCAACACTGCCATTACAGTCGGTTTCAAACAGCCTGATGTCGCATGCCTAACAAACTTCTGAAAATGTAACAAGCCGGCATGCCCAGGCCTGTGGACTCTCCCTGTATGGACCAAGCAGTTGTTTCCTGTAGGGATGCAGAAGAAAGCCGCTCATACCCATGCCTCACCTTTCTCTGTGTGACTTAATGGGTTCTGCAGTTGAGGGTGTGCCTCCTCTGAGGCTCACAGAAGGTGTGAAGTGGTATTGCCTGCCTGTTGCCAAAGTAAGCAGTCTTGATAGAAATGGTTCGTGTAGGCAAGTACCACTCAAAAAGTGGCTGCATATCATCAGTTTATTTAAAACAGCACGGTTAGGCAGGGTGTGGTGGCGCATGCCTTTAATCCGAGCATTCTGGAGGCAAGACCAGGCAATGTTACATAATGAAGCTCTGTCTCAAAAAGAATTGAAAGTAACAAAACATGATTATCTTTAGAAGTAACAATAAAACTCATAATTTTTATCCCATAGCCCCACGGTTTGTTTGCTGGTTGGTGTAGCATTGAAGATTACTGCATAGTTACCTGGTGGCAATGCACAACCTCTTTTTTCCAGATGGTGTTCTGGGAGCTATATTCTTTGAGGCTGGAAATTGGTTGAATCTTCTTTTGCTCAGAATTTGAGTTCCTTTTTTTGAGGTTTTGCTGTGTTCTAAGGCCTGAGGTCATATTAGATCCTTAACATTGTCCCAGCCAAAATCAAAACAGACCAGAAATTACTTCCTGAGCAGGGCCAGGCCTCTGAGGTCATCCTCTGCTTTCCCTGGCACACAGGTGAGGCACCCTTTCTAGTCCAGCTTGTCCTCATTGGGTTTCGTTTTCACAGATAATCATTAGTCCAACTCCCAGCCATGTATGTTGTTGAGCCAAGAGCCTTCAGTTGGCAAAGCTGTGGCATTGAAATGCCCTCTGTTCTGGGAGTCCTTCCTTGGCAGATTCTGATTCATTATTGTCATGTTATGCCCACGTGTAAGAATTTCCACCAGGGAGGCTGGACATGTTGTTGTAAATGGGGATTTTATTGCTACCTACAGAGAATGAGAACCCAGGTCGATCACCTAGCTCTACAAAGCAGAAGGAGATAAGACCATTGCCCTAACAGGCAGGGTTTGTTTTTTTTTTTTTTAAAAAAAAAAAAAAAAAAAAAAAACCTATGTAATCAAAATGTGACACACTTTGATGTTCTAGGATTGGGCAAAGGGGTAAGGTGCAGCAGCCATTGGAGTTTTCTGGCACAAACCCAACCTTTGAATCCATTGGCTGCTGTGGAAGTTCACTCGCAGACCTGGGCCCTGCCCCCAGAATGAATCCAGGTCCTTACATTCCCCGCTCTGACTGGTTCCTGAGAGTCCCCACCATGGAACTCTCTTGTCTCTAGTGTCAGCCACATTACTGCTTTTGCCCCGATGTACTCGGAGTTTGAGGGAGTTGTCTTTATCTTTTGAAGCTTCCCCCATCCTTCATTCTGGAAATCTTCCTTGAGTGTGACAGGGTCCACTGGCCTGGTGTGGGAATGGTGGATCCAGGTGGCTATACCATCAACCTTAATGGCTATGGGTCAGCAGAACGATATAAAGTCCTTTCCATCTGGGTTCCAGGGACCCTAGGCAGTGTCTCTTAACGTAGACCCAGTGTACTGGTTGAATCCTATGAGGTTCAGGGGAGGAACCAGATTCATAGAGGGCCCTGAGTTTAGGCCACAGTTCCTTATGGGCCCACTGAACTCCTTGTATAGCATCGAGAAGATCTTGGTCATGTAGTTATGCTAGCAAGTCCACCTGGAGATTGGGGATGATGGGGGAGGGGATACCAAACATAATTTTCAATAGGGTTAGTCCCATCTGATAAGGGGAGTTTCTGGTCCTATATAAAGCAAAGGGAAGGAGAGCCATCCAGTCTGCGCCAGTCTCCAAGGTCAATTTAGTCAGGGTCTCTTTTAGTGTACGGTTCATTCTTTCTACCTGCCCTGAACTCTGGGGTCTATATGTGCAATGTAACTTCCAATCATTCCCCAGAAAGGAGACTAAATTCTGACTTACCTGGGAAACAAAAGCTTGTCCATTATCTGACCCAATCATAGTAGGAAATCCATACCTTAGCAGGATATCTTCAAGTAATTTCTTTGCCACCACCTGTGCTATTTCATATTTGGTGAGAAATGCCTCTGTCCATCCTGAAAAAGTGTCTAAAAATACTAACAAATACTTGTAACCGTACTTGCCAGGTTTTATTTCAGTGAAGTCTATTTCCCAATAAGCTCCAGGGTCTACTAATGCATGTGCAGAAGCTACATCAGACTGGAGTGGGTGGTCTTAATCTGCCAGACTGTTGCCCCTGGGAACTGACTCGTCTCCTCTTTGGTGCCTTGGGCAGTAAATAATGGCCAGTTTCCTGGGTAGCCATAGGACTTTAAGGAGGGCCAGGATCTCATCTCTATTCTTGACACTTTTTCCTTCTGTAGTCAGCAGTCTTCTTTCTTTATATACTGCCCCATGTACATGTGCCATTGCAAAAGCATACCGGATGTTGGTATAGATGCTAACTTTTTGCCCCTGCCCCAGTTCTAATGCCTTAGTTAGGGCTATCAACTCTGCTCATTGGACAGACGTACCAGGTGGCATCAGCTCTGTCCATACTACCTCCTCTACAGTAGTAACTGCAGCTCCACCATACCTTAGACTATTCTGCATGAAGCTGCTGCTGTCAGTATACCAGGTAGCTTCTGCATCAGGCAATGGGATGTCCTGCAAATCTGGCCTAATGCTGTGTGCCTGGCCCAGGATCCCAGAGCAGTTGTGCAGTGGTGCTTCCAAATCCAGATCAGGCAGTAGAGTAGCTGGATTCAGAGCTGAGGGCTTCCCAAAGATTATTCTGTCAGGGTTTAGCAACAGTGTCTGGTAGGGCTGCTTGAGAACTCCCTCAAGTGCGTGGGGGTTGGTTATGGTGAGAGTCTGTCCCAGGGTCAACTTGTCAGCATCCTTGACTAGCTATGACACGGCTACTATTATGCGGAGGCAAGACGGCCATCCAGCTGCCATAGGGTCCAGTTTCTTTGACAGGTAGGCTACAGGCTGTTGCCAGGGGCCAAGTGTTTGGGGGTTAGGACTCCTTTGGGTATCCCCTTGTTTTCATCTACATATAAGTGAAATGGTTTAGTCACATCAGGTAGGCCCAATGCTGGGGATGAAAGTATGCTCTGCTTGAGTTTGTCAAAGGCCAGATGGTGGTCCTCAGTCCAGATGAAGTCCCACCCTTCTTTGGTGGCCTCATATAAAGATTTGGCCAATTCTGAAAATCCTGGGATCCACAGATGACAGAACCCCGCTGAGCCCAGAAACTCTCACTTGCTTGGCAGTAGTAGGTGTGGGGATCTTAAGTACTGTCTCTTTTTTGTGTGTGTTTGAAAGCCACCTTTGCCCTTCCTTCAGGATATATCCCAGGTACATCACTTGTTGCTTGCAGATTTGGGCTTTCATGGCTGAGGCACAGTACCCTAGGTTCCCCAAAGTCTGCAATAGCTGCTCAGTCCCTGCCAGGCAAGTGTCTCAATCTGCGGCTGCAATCAGCAGGTCATCAATATACTGTAAAGGGCTGATTTCTGGGTTCTGTGTCCCATACTCACCCAGGTCCTTATGTAGGGCTTTGTCGAAGATGGTGGGGGAGTTTATGAATCCTTGTAGCCATCTGGTCCATGTCAGCTGGCCGCTAATCCCAATCTCTGGGTCCTGCCATTCAAAGGCGAAGCATTGCTGGCTCTTGGGGGCCAGGGGCAAGCTGAAAAAAGCATCTTTTAGGTCCAGAACAGTATACCATTGTCGATCTGGAGGCAGTGAGCTAAGTAAGCTATAAGGGTTAGGCACTGTGGGGTGTATGTCCATCACCATTTTATTGACCTCTTGCAAATCTTTGACTGGTCTATAATCATTAGTGTGAGGCTTCTTGACAGGTAGCAGGGGTGTGTTCCAGGCCGACTGTACAGGCCTGAGAACACCTGAGTCCAGGAGTCTCCTGATAAGTGGTGTGATGCCCTTCTTAGCCTCTAGGGACATGGGATACTGACAGACCTTAACTGGGTCTGCCCCCCACCACCACTTAATTTCTACATATATAGGTGGACGATGTGCTGCTAGTCCCATTCCCCCTGTTTCGGCCTAGACTGATGGGAACTCCTGTAGCCATTCTCCAGCTACGGGTCAGCTATAGTAGTTGTATGATGTAGCCTGTACTCTTCGGGTAAACTACTGGTCACTAATACACAAATGGGTTTCCCATCTTTTTTTTTTTTTTTTTAAATTCTTTTTTTTTTTTTTTTTTTTTTTTTTTTTTTTTTTTTTTTTTTTTTTTTTTTTTTTTTTTTTTTTTTTTTTTTTTTTTTTTTTTTTTTTTTTTTTTTTTTTTTTTTTTTTTTTTTTTTTTTTTTTTTTTTTTTTTTTTTTTTTTTTTTTTTTTTTTTTTTTTTT
>PVIH01021263.1:0-30196 GCA_004025045.1 Sigmodon hispidus | reverse complement strand
CCTCACCTCTGGTCAGGGTTCGAATCCGCCCCTCAGAGACCCCTGCAGTTGGTTTGCTCAGTTCACTCAGTTCGGGGTCGCAGTAGGGATCCTTGCAGATACCCTCAGCAGCAGCAGGAGCTGTGGGTGTGGCCAGGTGCAGAGTTCAGCTGCCCCCTGCTCCAGAGTGTGCTGGGACGCCGCAGAGAGCACCGGTCCCCGACATGTCCCTCTTTTCATTTCTGATTTTGTAGACTTGGATTCTCTCTCTCTCTCTCTCTCTCTCTCTCTCTCTCTCTCTCTCTGCTTTTTGGTTAGTTTGGATAAGGGTTTATCTATCTTGTTGATTTTCTCAAAGAATCAACTCTTTCATTCATTGATTCTTTGTATTGTTCCTTTTGTTTCAGTTTTATTGATTTCAGCTCTAAGTTTGATTATTTCCTGTCATCTACTCCTTCTAGGTGAGTTTGCTTCTGATTGTTCTAGGACCCTCAACTTTGCTGATAGTTCTCTTATGTAGGATTTCTCTAGTCTTTTCATGTAGGCATCTAGTGCTATGAATTTTCCTCTTAAGACTGCTTTCATTGTGTCTCATAAGTTTGGGTATGTCATGGATTCATTTTCATTAAATTCTAGGAAGTCTTTGATTTCTTTCATAATTTTTTTCCTTGACCCACAGGTGATTCAGTTGAGTGATGTTTAGTTTCCATTAGTTGGTAGGCTTTCTGTGATTTTTGATGTTGATGAACTCTAACTTTAGACCATGGTGATCTGATATGGTAGAAGGAGTTATACCCAGTTTTTTGTATCTGTTGATATTTGCTTTATGATGTCACATGTGGTCAATTTTAGAGAAGGTTCCATGGGGTGCTGAGAAATATGTATAGTCCTTTTTGTTTGGGTGGAAGTTTTCGTATATATCTACTAAGTCCATTTGGGTCATAACTTCAGCTAAATTCCTTATTTCTCTATTGAGTTTCTGTCTGGTTGATCTATCCAAGTGTGAAAGTGTGATATTGAAGTCTCTCACTATTAGTGTGTCAGGTTTGATATGATATTTAAGCTTTAGTAGTGTTTCCTTTACATATGTAGTTGTCCTTGTGTTAGGGGCATAGATATTCAGGATTGAAATTTCATCTTGGTGGATTTTTCTTGAGATGATTAAGTAGTATCTATCCTGGTCTCTTTTTATTGATTTTAGTTTAAAGTCTATTTTGTTAGATATTAGAATTGCTATCCTAGAAGTTTCTTAGAGCCATTTGATTGGAAAGTCTTTTCCCAACCCTTTACTCAGAGCCTGTGTTTGTCTTTGAAGTTGAGGTGTGTTTCTTGTATGCAGCACAAGGATGGCTTCTGTTTTTGTATCCATCATGCTAGGGTGTATCTTTTCATAGGTGAATTGAATTCATTGATATTAAGGGACATTAATGACCAATGATTGATATTCCCTGTTATTTTTGGTAGTAGCTTGTATTTCCTTTGTGGGGGGAGCTTTCTTCTGTGTGCTTATCAATTGTTTGTGGTTACATGGGTGTTTCTGGTTTCCTTAGGTTGGAATTTTCCTCCAAGGCCTTTTGGTTAGGGTTAGGGTTAGGGTTTTTTTTTTTTGTCTTGTTTAAATATTGTTTAAAATTGGTTTTGTCTTAAAAGATCTTGTTTACTCCATCTATGTTGATTGATAGTTTGCTGGGTACAGTAATCTAGGTTGGCACCCATTTACTTTCCATGTATATAATGAACTAGGACCTTCTTGCTATCAGTCAGGTGTTATTCTGATGGGTCTGCCTTTATAGGTGATTTGGCCTTTTTCCTTTACAGCTATTGGGTTTTTTTTCTTTGTTCTATAGGTTTAGTGGCTTGATTATTATATGGAAAGCAGAATTTTCACATGAGTCTAGTCTATTTGGTGTGCTGTAGGCTTCCTGTATTTCTATAGGCATTTCTTTCTTTAGCTTGGGGAATTTTTCTTCTATGATTTTTTTGAATATATTTTCTGTGCCTTTGAGCTGGTTTTCTTCTCCATCATTGATTCCAATTATTCTCATGTTTGGCCTTTTCATGGTGTCTCAAATTTCCTGGACATTTTTGTTATGACATTTTTGGTTTTAGTGTATTCTTTAACTTATCTATCTATTACCACTATTGAGTCTTCTACTATAGAGATTCTTCCATCTCTTGGATTCTGTTGATTATGCTTGAATCTGTTATTCCAGGTCTTTTTTTCAGGTTTTCTATTTCCAATTTTGTCTCAGTTTGTGCCTTCTTTATTGCTCCCAATTCAATTTTTAATTCCTATAATGCTTCTTTTACCTATTTGTTTTCTTTTTCTTAGTTTTCTTATTTTCTTTCATCTCTTCTAATTTTCTGTTTGTATTTTCTTGTATTTCTTTAAGGGAATTTTTTATATCATCTTTTAAGGCTTTTATTAGTTTCATAAAACTGTTTTTAAGATTGCTTCCTTTTGTTTCCTCTTCATTGTTATGTTCAGGTCTTGATGCTATAGAATCACTTGCTTCTTCTGATGGCGTCTTATTGTTTTTTGTATTATTGTGTGTATTCTTGCACTAGAGTCTGCCCATTGTTTCCTCAATTCACTCTTGGTTAGTGCTTGGTCGGCTTTTAGTGGGTTATTGGTCTGAGGGCTCCTAATCAGTTGTGTGTTCAGAGGGTCAGCTGCTCCCGTGAGGTTGCAGTGCTATGACACCAACTGTGGTCTGTGCAGGCTGTGACCCACTGAAGCTATACCTCTTCTCCAGGCCTGGGTTCAAGGTAGGGAAGTCTCTGCTTGGCCTGAAGTGGGGGATGACACTCACCTCTGACCTCTCAGCTGTGTGCTCAGGGGCTTGGCTGCTCCTGTGCTATTGTGCTGCTATTATGCCAACTATGCTCTGGGCAGGCTATGACCCGCCTAAACTGCGCCCCATCTCAGGGCCTGGGTTTAGGGAGCAGAAGCCTCCACTTGGCCTGAAGGGGGGGATGACCCTCACCTCTGTCCGCTCAGCTGTGCATTCAGGGGCTGGCACAAAAATTAATTTTTAATAAAAGAATATTTATATTTGTTTCCAAGTCAGGGCAGAGCACAGACATGTGAAATTTTCTTTTCTCTGAAAGTAATAGAGAAAACCAAGCACCAGAAATTATGGTACCTTTTAGATGAATCATGTGAATTACGGATGTAAAATAAACAGAATTGAATATTAACCTGTGTAAAGAAAAAGAGTAAACAGATCTATTGGATCACAACATTAATTAAAATCTTGACTTGGAAATGAATACATCAGTCATTTACATCCACTTTTAAATATCTAGTAATTACCCTAAGAGTTTATTGTCCATGACTTACAGAATAGAATCCCCAGTAAGAGAAAAGTGAGCTTGCCGGGATCTGCATCTTCTTCATTTGGTAGAGGGTGTGTGAACAGAAGCAGTTTATCCTTTGCTAATGTCTCAAAGCACCCAGGTGATGATAGTGCTGATGACTTAAAAAATAATGATTCAGCAAAGAACTACTCACTGTCTCAAATGTAAAATCTAATAAAATCTTAAAACTCATACAAGCCCAGAGTGTACATGTTGAAGCTAATTAACCCCATGAGGTGAACTACAACCAGTCGCATGCAAGTAGTTTCTGTCCTAGGGCATTCCTGGGGACCTTGTTGTCAACTAAACTAAAACAGAACCAATCTTGAGTTGTTTTTAATCTGGGTGAATTTTCCATTCAAGAAGTGCAATAGGTTAATTCAAGGTGATTTTCCAAGTTGGCCATATTCCCAGAGTTCTTTGTGCTATTTTAAATGATACTACACTCAGTTTGTAGAGTGTAAACAGTTGATTTTATATATCCAACTTGCAGCCAGCATAGCTGGAAACACAGTGGCAGATACTTTTATAAATTGCAGTTTTCTACCAGTGTGTGTGTGTGTGTGTGTGTGTGTGTGTGTGTGAGAGAGAGAGAGAGAGAGAGAGAGAGAGAGAGAGAGAGAGAGAGGTGTTAATCATCTTAGTTATGAGACAATCTCTCTCATTGACACTGAAGGTCACTGATGAGGTTACCCTGACTGGCCATTAAGCTCTGGGGATCATCTGGTGTCCTCTGCCTCTTATCCCAGAGCTCGGGGTTGTAGATCTGTACCACTGCATCTGGCTTTTACATGGGTACTAGGAAGCTGAATTCCTGCTTCTCCAATAGGAGTTTTAACAATGAAACCATCTCCCAGGCTCCTGCTGCCATTTCTGAGAACTAGTAGAGAATCGGCTTGAGCTAAGGGGTGCGGGCTTGGAATCTGAGCAACTGAGACTCATAGAAGAGTGTGAGGGAAATCTCATCTTGTTTCTAATCCACGTGTTAGTTCTAAGGTCTACTCTCATCCCTATGAAATACCATTTGCTAACAAAGGTACCAGCTTGGGTTCCAAACCTGTCTTAAAGCAAAATGCTTGAAAACAATCTTCCTGGCTTGGTCTTTGTGGCTTAATTGTGTAGCTTCTCTTGAGTCCACCACTGTCTCACAGAACTTTCCCCTCTGATTAATGTTGCCCAAAGGTGAGCAATGTTACAGCCTCTGTTCTATCAGCGTGAGGCTCCTAAGCTTTTACCTCATCTCAGTTCAGAGTGCCAGGTGTTCTTTTTTCAGAGATGACAATGCTTGTTTCAGCTGGGTGAGAATATGGCTGAAGTGGAAGCTGACTCTGCATGTGGCCAGCAGAACTACCAGTCAGTCCTAGAGACCTTAGGTGGCAGGTGAGTAACTGAGGACTCTGACCCAGATGCAGACAAGCAGAGGACTTAGGTGACTCTTTCTTCTGAACATGTGATTAATATTTGGTTTGTACCACAACTCTAACATCTCAGTTCTCACATCATCTGCCTCTCAACTGTATCTGGGTCATTGTCCTTATCTTGATTACCATCTTTTCCCCAAGCTCTTCTGGGCCTGACTGGAAGCTTGGCTTTATTCTATCTTCCTGTTAAGTAGAAACCTGTTCTTGTGTGGAAGTCCCCATGTAAGTTTCTGAGAACCTTGATTAACTATTTTGCTTTTCTCCTCCATGTTCCTGCCCTACTTCACTGGGGCCAACTGTGCCACACTATGACCTCTTGGCTCTTTCCTGAGCACTTGGCTTCAGTTCATATTTATGGCTTATCACTGTGGCTGTACCTTCTCCTCCCCAGAATGTCCTTCAGCCATCCATCTCTAATCTTAACTTGTAAACAACAATATCATCTTGACATTTGTCAATATCATATTTATTATCTCTGCATCCCACAATATCTGCAGGTAAGTTTTCTTATCTGTTTTGTAAATAAGAAAAATGAGCTTTGGATTCCTCATCTGATTAGGAGATAGAAGAGACAGATTCTGACTGCTGTCTGGCATAAAAACTAAAGCACATCCATTTCACTAAACTGCTTCAGCTTGGGAACAGGTGTAATACATTATCTTGAATCATCATCAATATTATAGTCTTCATCGACAGAGTTCGGGATCTCTGTAGTGATCAAACTACAATGTAAGTCAAGACTGACTCAGAAAACTTTCTTCTCCATGATGCTTTGCTCTGCAGCTGCACTTAGTACTTTTAAAACCGTGTACGTTGTAAACACTCAGGGTTCTACCTGTATCCACTGAAGTGCTCGGTAACAAGATCCCTTGATACAGCATCTGAATGTTGAATCGTGCTTTGGACACTTTTCTCTCCTATTGTTGTTCTGACATCAACTGCCCCCTCCACTTGTCCTTGGAATGATTCATCTCTCCATCTTCTCTTCAGCAGGCTTAGATTGTCCCTAAGAATGCTTACAGAATTTGAAATATCAGCCAAAATGCCAGCTTTAAATTACAGTGTGGGATGAAGCTATCAGTCTCTCCAGTGACTCATATAGGCTGATCCGAACCCTTTCTCCCTGTAGGTAAATCTGGATGGGATGTGAAATTTATAATTGGGAGGTGGGTTGATAGAGTCAGGATTGGAACAGGAGAATTTAAGTGGCATGATTTGCTGTGGCAGGCTGAAAAGGCCTTAACACGTCATCTTTACATTTGGGATTTTGCTACATTGGCCTAGCTTCTTTAGTTAAACCTCAGAGCCTGGATACAGACTTCCTGATGAGATTCAAACAATTTTAAAGAAATTGGCAAGTGGCAATCATTAAATATGGAAGTTTTGTAGAAACATGTAATACGTAAGAAATAGTGATTAGTGAACAACATTTACCCGTCAGCTAGCAAGAATAAATGTTGGAAAAAACTCTGAACCCTTTCTGTTGCTCTCTGGTACTTTTCCATTTTCCTTTTTAAGTAGTGAATTCACATTTTCTTGAATCTTCATATACCTTGACTTTAAGTAAAAGAAATCATAATACCTGTGTTTTTAAGCATATAAAATTCAGATTGTTTTGTGTATAGCTGAAATTCATTACATTTCATCAGTTTACAGTAATTCATCACAGTAACATACAACTCAGTTTTGTGTTCTATGTTGATAGGTTGTTTAGAACTTGCTGAGATAAACAATACAGCTATGTACATTCTTGAGCATTTATTTTGGTGTCTTTATGCAAATATATCCTAGGCTGAAATCCCTGTGTCACAAGATTTGCAAAATTTCAATTTGATTAGGAAATAGGTTATGCTTTAAGCGGCTGTTGCCATTATTGAGCCTTCTCTGAATTGTAATGAACTCTGTCCTTTTACCACGTCCTCACCAGCATATAAATTGCCAGACTTTAGTTTTCATCAGTATTGAGTGTGTGCAATATCATCTCATTGGGAACCAAATTTATACTTCATAATTTCTAATAAAGCTGGGCATCATTTCATGTTTATTTCACATATAATTTTTCTACTGTGGAACTTTTGTTTGAGATCTTGTCCTTGTTATTGTTTTTTTTTCTCTTGAAATTTTTTATATGAGGGTTCACTTGCCTTTTCCTATACATATTTCACCCTAATCTTTTGTGGCTTTATATATTAAGAGGAACTCTTCTTTTTGTACATTAATTATACTTATGCCTTTTTATTTAAAAGAAAAACTGTTTTTCTATCTTGTTAGTTTTCACTCCTAAGATTTTAATTTAATGGGAGTGGGATTTAAATATAATGTTGAGAGTGGTATCATTTTATCTTTTCACCTGTGGATTCCTAGTTGTGCCTGGATAATTTAATTGGCAAATTAATCTTACAAAATGGCCTGCTATAATTTCAGTCTGCCCCACAAAGCTTTTGTCAGAGTAGTCACAATTTAAAGATCAAGAGTCATGGTCATTTCTGTGTCCTCGGGAGGAGGGCTCCACTGTACTCAGAAGTTTCTGTGTTCCACCCAGCCAGTCTCCAGGTCTGGACCCTCAGTCCCACAGCAGTTTAGCCCAAGTAATCACACAAAGGCTTATATTAATTACAAGTTGTTTGGCCTATGACTCAGGCTTATTACTTGCTAACTCTTAAGTTCACCCATGATTCTATTTATGGTTAGCCTTGAGGCTTGACACCTTTTCTCAGAGCAGCATTCTCATCTTCCTTCCTCTTCTCTTGGAATCTGTTTTTTCCTCTTCCGGCTCCCAGAATTCTCTTTGTCTAGTCACCTACCTATCTATACTTTCCTACTGCTAGCCTCTGGCCAATCAGAGTTTTATCAAACCAGTATTTACAGTGACAGATGTTCACAGTGTACAAAACTGGAGTCCCACAGCACTTTACCTTGATGATAAAAGTCACAGGAAAATGTGTGGTAAAGGAAGTATTCTCTTTCATGTAGATATTTTGCTTTTCCATTTAAAACTTTAAATTGGAAGAAATTTTAAAAAGAAAAAAAGTAAGTCAAGTTGCCAAGTACCACTAAGCTCCTGTTGCAATTTTGATGCAACATTTCTAATCCCTAATTAGTTTTAACAGATTTTCCTGTGATATCAAGCTTTCTTCTCTGTGTGCACAGTGACTATAGCTAGGCTTCTTTAGATTTTGAAAGGTTTATGGGTTTTTTTCTCAAATATGTTATATATTTGATGTTATTATAAAGATGGTTTTAAATTAAAATTTCCAAATTGGATATTCTGGCTCTTGCTTATAATCTATATAATCATGGAACTCCAGGGGCCTGAGGGAGGGGGATTGTCAAGTATTTGTGGCCAGCTTATGCTACATAGTAAGTTCCAGGAAGCCTAGGATACTTAATGAAGCCCTATCTCAAAACAAACAAACAAGCAAAATATTCAATTTTCTGCTTGTTAAGTTACTTGAGTATGCTGCATTTTACATCTTGAGTCCATGGCAGGTAAAATGATAGAAATAGAAATATGCCATGATGAAACTCATTACTTGGTACAAAAATTATTTAAAATTACTACTTGTCTCTTATGTTTCTTTTAGACTCTAGCTCAGATATTATATCCATACAACACCAACTTTCTTTATTTTATTCTGATTTCTATCTTTTAATGCCTTAACATGGGCTACAAACTCCTGTACAGTATTATCATGTAAAGCTAGTAGCTGTTGTGATTTTAGTCCAGTCAGACGGAGCTTTCTTAACCGCTGAGCCATCTCTCCAGCCCCAGACGGAGCTTTCAATAACCACCATTAAGAGTTGATAGCTTCCTATTTGTTTTGTAGGTGCTTTGTCAGATTAAGGATGTGGAATTTTATCAATTGCTTTTTTTTCAGCTAAAATGATTACATCATTGTCTCTTTTCATTTGGTGATATGAAAATACAAATTTATTCATTTCTCATATACTAATCCAATGATGCATTATACCAATGCCTTATATACTTCTTGGATTATGTTGTTATTCTGCTCCAAGTTTTTGTATATGTTAACAAGCAAGGCTAATCATATTGGGTTTTTTCCTTAAATCAAAGTTCCACTAGTATAGAAATGTTATCTGGTGGTATTCTACTCTTCTGTATTCAGATAAGTTTTGTGAGATTATAGTTATTCTTTTCTTTGATATACATACTTATATTTTTATTCTTTGCTAGAAATTGTTAACCAACATCAAATAGACCACATAATTAAAATGGAACCTTTAAGAATTTTTTATTCTTTTCATTCAGTTTTCAATGGTTACCCATTTTACATTATACTGTTTACAGTCCCTACTTCTTCCTAAGAAAATTTTGGTAAATCACTATGTTTTTCTAGAGATGTATTCATTTCCCTTGAGCTTCGGCATAAAGTCATTCACAACAACATCTTCTTATCTTTGTAACCTTTGGAGCATTGTTGATTTCTCCTTCCCAGTGTTAGGCACTCTAGTGCCTTTTCACCTTTTCAACATCTATCTCCAGGGTCCCTGTAAGTTCTATTTGTTCTGTCAGTCTTGATCTATGTTTCATTCGGGTATTTTTCCAGGAAATTTCTCTACTCTCTTATGAAAGCATTTTCTCTGTCAAGCAGTGACATTTGAGATTTGATATTACCCTGGATACTTGAAAAATAACTATTTTTCTCCCAACTCTGGTCAGTGTTTCTTAAGTATGAATTTGTATTGAATCCCACTAGGAGAAATCATCACAAATGCTGTTCAGCTAGGGGATCAGATGTGAGATATTCCCTCTTGTAGTCTTGAACAATACACACTGGAAGTTCATACAGGACTTTATTATGTTCCCTCCATAAGCTTTTACTAACAAGTCCTAACTGGTCATTTTAAAAAATCTCTGAGCAACATGCCAGTTCAGAACAGCAACCAGAAGAAAAGCACAAGCAATGCACTTTAAGTGCTTTATCTAGGACAGAGACAAAGGGTGGGATTAGGTCTGAAAGTCTTAGACTATTTCTGCACACTTCTTAGATTTCATGTCTCTCTCTGCCTCCACATGCCTGTTAGCTAAATGAATCATGTGTGTCTGTGTAGACAGGACCTACGTTTGCTTGCTTGACTCTAGTTTTTTTCTGCCTGGAATATATTCCTTGCTTCCCTTTTGCCCCTAACATATCTATCCTAAAACACTATAATATAACATATTAGAGTTTCTCCAAAGCCCATGTCCCTTGCTTTTTATTTTTTTCACTATACACAAAACTACCATCTGATACTTTGTGAATCATATACAGCCTTGTCAGCTTGCCAGGGATGATCTGAACAAGATGATTCCTGAGCCAAGCTGAGACTCTCAAGTACTCTCTTCAGGAACTTGGAATTGCTCTTCAGAAGTTTTAGTGCTTCTCCGGTGCTTCTTTGATGTATATGGTGTAGGTTTTAAGGCTGCAGATATTATTCTTGAACTGTCAGCTTTGGCTTATGTGTCCTCAGAAAAAGCCATTCCATAAATAGGGGTAAGAGTAGATGCACAGTTAAATACAAAGCCAGCAGATCTCTAAAAGGCAAGATAGATAGGGCAACTCTTGCTCTGCTAGGCTCCACACTGCTGGTTCCAGGGCTATAGGGTTAAAAAGAGTCAAGAAAAAGTCACCCTGACCCTGACTTGATCCCAGGACCAGGGCTTGAAGCTCAGGCATCCTACCAGTTCCTGAATTTACCCCAGAATCAGGCTGCAGAATCCTACCAATCCCTGAACTTTCCCCCACAATCAGGCTACAAAAACCTACCAATCCCAAACCACTCTGGAAATCTAGGAAAATCCCTCCTGAAGAAACCCTCCATGAACTTTGTACTCTGCTCCGTTTGCTGCTGCTTCTCACACTAGAGGCAGCCATCTTTCTTGATTTTTCCTTGAGTGACATTTGTTGTGCAGTGTGGCACTTTAACAACGTTTCCCAGAGCAGAGGAGAACTGTAACACTTTCACTTAGGGAAACTTTCTCTTAGCAGAGCAGAGTTGTTACACTGCAGGGAACCCAAGCAGAGAGATAATGCATCTCTGGAGCATAGCAGAGCTGTAAGCAATGTCAGAGCATGTTGTCACACTTGCATTGGGGAAACCTTTCCCTGGGGCAGAGCTGTAAGCTGGTAAACTTACAGTGGTTTTGTGGTATTCCTTGGCTCCTGGCTGCCAGAATACCTTGCTATCCAAGGTGCAGTGCTTAAGAAGCCCTCACTGGGCTGAGTACCTCATAACCTTAAGTCCCAGGGTCTGCCTTTGTATTATAACCTTAACATCCCAATTCTCATTGTGCAAGGCATGTAAGACCATTTCTTACATGCAAAATAAATCGCTTTTCTCACTATATTGTTCTATGTTCCTCCTGTTGAAAATATATTTCTGTCAATGACTATCCAATTTTATTCTGTCATTATTTGAAACATATGATTTTATTTTAAAAATCTTATGCTAATTTTTATTTAAAATTTTTGGCTTGTTTATTTTGAGATTGTAATTTAATTATGACATTTTTCCCTTCTCTTTTCTCCCGGCAAACCCTCCAATATACCCTTCCCCAGTTGCCTTCAAATTCATGGCTTCTTTTTTAACACTTGATATATATATATATATATATATATATATATATATATATATATATATCCCTAACGATAACCATGTAACCAAACAATCCCATACCTAAGGCTGAGGAAGTATTGTAGAAGAGGAGGTTGAAATACTGTAAACTCAACAGATGAGGGAGTTGGTTGTAAGGTTACATACTTGTAAAGTCTTGCCACAGTGACCACCCAAACAAACTGAACAAGGATAACACCATCAACACTGATGGGGAACAGCCCACAAGGACTCAAACCTATACAAAGAACTACAGGCAACCAGGAAAAGCTGGGAGTGAGAGAAGAGGCCCTCTCCAGGAAAAGCACATTAATTGGTTGTTCAGTGACAAACAGCCGGTCCTGAAATCATATATACTTTTAGAATGTATATATCACACATTATCTTTCTACAAAGTAAAACCAATATTAGGTGTATTATTGCCTGTCCTGCTCTGCTCACCCACTTTAATAATGTCATTATATGTGTGTGTATACATATATATAATCTGTAATGCCATACATCAGCTAAGATATATTACATAGTCCCTTTTTCTTTTCCTTATCCTTTCCTGGATTACTCTGCTCTACCCCTTTCTTTTCTGTGTTCCTGTTAGTTAATGATTCAGCCACATATTTTATAACACAAAGCTTTAAAACTTGTCATGGCAAACACATCAGCTGACATGTAGATGTACCCCACACTCCATGGCTCAATGAAATATGACTTTTCTTTGCTAAGGTTTCCCCCTTGCCATCTGCATAATTATCCTGAAGCTTCCCTCCCATGCTCCCCTGAATAGTTCTTCCTATTTCTGAGTTCAATTCCTGAATGTCCTTCCATCTCTTTCTACTATGGCAGCTCGCTAATTCATGGCTCTGCTTCACTCTTGATTTTCTCTCTGTCAACTTAGAGAATTATTTTTCAGAATGGTGTAAAAGTTCACAGTCACATGACTGAATTAAAATTTGTTTCATCCATTATTTAGGATATATCCTCAGGATCTGGCTTTTGGAAAGTCCTCCCCCCGCCCCCAGGCAGCTCTACACCCCTGTTCCCTTCAATCTGTTATCATAATGGGATTTTAGTCATTGAGGGGACTTCTAGCATTTCTCCTCTAGTTCTCTATTTTTCCAATTTCTTACTTTTTCCACTGCTTGATATCCAACCCAGGGCCTTGTATATATTTCATCATAGTTTTGAAATTTCAGTTTGTAGCAGATAAGAAGCATCACCTTTGTCCTATGCATTTTCTACTGAGTTTTAGAGTCATCTTATATTTTATCTTTATTAGAATTTTTATGATTTGATCTTGTTATATACTGAGTGTCCTTTTTTATAGAATATTTTTCTTAATTCATGGATCAGTATCTTCTCTTATATTTGTAATCATACTAACTATAATTAACATTTAGTGTATCAAAATTAAAGTACAAAGTGTCTGTGTGCAATAGTGGAAACAAGTTTTCTCAAGGAAATGATGGACATATTTAGGGACAAGGTACAAAGAGCCTCTTGAGGTTGGAGGTTGGGTATAGGAGCTAGGCTTGTCGGTTAGTAGGGTGTCAATTATACTGATGGAGGAAGAACACAACTGCCTTTTGTTGGAAGACATACCCCAGTGATATGTGGACCAGTGATATTTTCCAAACTTTCACTGAAAATTCTTGTTTTGGGCTTACTCACACAACTTTCTTACAAACTACTTATACATATAGTGTATCTTATTTTCATACATTTTAAATTGATTTCATTTTACCACGACAAAACACCTCATTTTTCAAGTTACAAAATGTTTATAAATGAGAATGGTGTCCCTGTGGTTTTGTACACCAGCAGAATAAATGAGAAATTTTAGCTTATTTTGTGCCAGGAATACACTGTCAATAGAAAATAGACCTTTCACCAGAAAAATATATTATAATAATAAAGCAAAATATGTATAATTTTAAAGAAAGATGATTACATTTAAATAATATTAAGCTATTATACAATGGTAACATGATAATTATATGTGTACTTTTGAAAAATCACATCAAATAATATCTAGTCATGGCCTAATAACATCTTTGGTTTTGCTTTAGAAAAGAATCCAAACAACCTTTTATGATACCTGTAATAAGAAAATAACTGTAATTTATTCTGATGAAAAAGGCATAGATTTCTTACTTCTGTTCTCAAGAGAAGAAAATGTTAAATTACAGTTAGAATTTCATGAAAATAATGATGCATTGTCCAAATTCATAAGCTGCTGAGTCAGATCCCTTAGCTCCTTAGAGAGGAAAAAGAAAGAGAAACTAACTTTGTTACAGGTAGAACTCAAGAAAATTGTCTCACTGCGCCCACTTTTTCTCCCATTCCTTTGCTTTGGACTGAGAGATGAGATTTAGTTCATCCTTCACCAGGATGCTTTGCACATCTTTGGGAGAGACTCCGTTTGCCATACTTACTTTCAAGTCACATGCACAATGGCAACCCTGTGGTTCCAGCAGAGATGTTGTAGGAACCAGTGTGATCGCTGGTTCTATCAACTAATGTGCAGTGCTTTGTACATCAACTATCTAGTTGTATCAACTATTACAAAGGTATTGAAAGAGATGAGTGGAAGCCTGTGAAACTGTCTGCAAGCTTGCCTCCTACTGGTTTACTCAAGGTGCTGGGTTCCTTATCCTTTTTCAGGGGAGCGGCATCTGCACTGTTCATTGTTTATTGACTAGCACAGCACTTATTGTTTTCTGAAATGTTTACAAACTAAATTTAGGTTTGAAGTTGGAGTGGTCTTGGCCCTGGTAAAGAAATATAGAATGAAAGGAAAGGAAAAATGGTTAGTAGGTAAGAAACAAAAGAATATATAAAATTAGCCTAACCCATTATATCAATGTCCCTGAAAGACAACATTCCAAAGACCAAAAAAAGCTCAAATTCAACATACTTCATGTTTTTGAGGCAAAAATTTAATTCAAATTGAAATATTCTCACTTACAAGAAAACAGAATGCAAATGTTTTAATAATCTCACTTGCAGTTAGTTGTGCTCTGAAAAAAATGTTAAAAATAACATCTCTGTACCTTCTGGATTATGAGGTACTTGTAACATTAACAGTTGAATAAGGAATTGTTTCATTCACATGTGTATTCATATGCATGAATATGTTAATTATTAAAGTATTTTTGAAAATATGACTCTGGAAGAAGTGTGAATATAGCTCTCTGGCCAAACTTATCAACCACTATAATTAGTCCTTGACCTTTTTAATTCCATTTCTTGAAACCATAAAGTTTTGTTTCTCAACTATGACATCTTTCCAGATCTTTAAGTTTCTTTGGGATGCATTGTGTGAGACACCTTTCTTAAGGGTTGACAAATGAACATCTAGACGCTAGGACTATGAGATGGCAGAGAGGCATGGACAGAAAATCAGTCAATGTAGTCACATGGACCAAGCAAGGGTCGCTCTACTCTCTTTGAGCCTTAGTTTCCTAATTGTCGAGGAAGGGTTGACTGCAATGTAGTTGTTCTATTTGTGAAGAATGTATGCAATTGCATTGTGATCTATAAATTCTCCTTTATTTCTTTTTTAAGATTTATTTAATTATTATGTATATAGCATATAGAAGAGGGCATCAGATGTCATCATAGATGGTTATGATCCACCATGTGCTTGCTGGGAATTGAACTTAGGAATTCTGGAAGAATAGTCAGTGTTCCTAACATCTGAACCATGTCTCCAGCCCCCTTATTTCTTAGTATTATGAGTTAAAGATTCAAGAAAGTAAATAAAAAGTGAAAAAAGATCATTTTCAATAATTTTGTCTAACTTCTCTATTTTTTGACCTAAGTACTAATGGCTAGGAGCTGGAGAAATGGTTCATCAGTTAAGAGTGTATACTGGTCTTGCAAAGGAGCCAAATTCAGCTCTCAGCCCCCACATCAGGTAGCTATACCTCCAGGTCCAAGCATTCAAGTGTCCTCTGGCCCTCATGGGCATCTAAACTCACATGTGTATACTCCAAAGCAGACACACACAAGTACACAAAAAAAATTTAAAAAAAAAATTTTAAAGCACAAGAGAAATTTGCAATGTGTTTCACATAGAAGTAGATATGAGACATTCAGTTTACTCTTCTACTTCTAACCAAGCATCTAGCCTAGAAATCCCCTGTACCTATCTGCAGTGGATACAGAAAGTATAGAAGAGGTAAAGACGCCAAGTCCTAACACAGCTCTAATCTTGAATTATCTGGAGTTAAAATATATTTATCTTCATTCTTTGTGCTTTCTTTTAACTTGCATCTTAAATACCTGTTTTTAAAAGTACATGGCCCTGACTGGAGATACAAATGGATAAACTAAAGTCTAAGATTTCTTCAAACCATCTGAGTGATGATTTTTAGAAGACCCAGAAAGTTATCTTACAAAGATTCATTTTTATTTGATGTGCATGAGTGTTTTGCTTGCATGTGTACATATGTACCATGGGCAGGCCTTGTGTCCCTCAGAGACAATAAGATGGCAGAACTGGAGTTATAGACAGTTGTGAGGTGCCATATGGGTTCTGAGTATCAAACAAGAATCCTCTGAAAAAGCTGAAAGGTTGTGAGCTCTTAATTGTCTTTAGCCTGAGCATGAAGTTAGAAATTTTTAACACACATTCTGTGAACACATACATATATCAATGCATATTCTATTAATCTGTTTAGTGAGCACTACATGAAAATAACAGGGGTTGATGCCATTATTCCAAAGTGGTGGTGGAAAGGGGCAAGAAACAAATGATTAAATTTGGTGTCATGGTGCATATCCAGAGACTAAGTCTGGATGGCAATTTCCAGGCTAGTCTGGGCTACACAACAAGTTAGAGGTCAGATACAAAGTTCTAGTTAAAAAAAAAAAATAAACAAAAAAACTCACGGCCATCAAAATGGCTCAGTGCATAAGAACACTTGTCACACAAGCCAGGAAACCTAAGTTTCTTCTCCAGAATCCAGGTTAAATCTGATGTACTAGAGTGCATCTGAAATTTGGTGCTCATATAGCAAGATAGGAGATGGGAAAAGAAAATCAGCCAAATGTTAGTTTGTAGTATGCCACAAAGCAGAAATGTGACAAATCCCTTCAGCAAAATGAAAGGAGATAACCAAGTCCTGAAAGTTACCTCTCACCCCACACAGCAGGCTATGGCAGGCACACTCATATATATCACACCCACACACCAATAACAGCAGTAATCACAATCAGGAGAGTTTAAAAATTAAAGATAAAATGTAAAGCCAAATAATTAATCCTCCATAAGCATCTTAAGATATCACCATAATGGATGGGAGGATGAGGTGGGAGGAGGCTGAGGGAGGACTGAGACAAGAGGAGGGTGGGGTAGGTGGTGGGTATGTTAAACATGTAAAATAAATAAATAAATAAATAAATAAATAAATAAATAAATAAATAAATAAATAAGATACCACCATAAAAAACAGAGCAAAATGATCAAAAAATCTATGTGGAGCAAGTACCGCTCGTCTTAGCTGCATCAATACATTTTCTGACACACAGAAGGATGTGACTATAACATGTCAATTTTGTGCAGCTTAAAGAAAGTTTCCATTGTTTCCTCTCTCACATCACCTCACAGTTCACCTTTTCTCCGACTCATTTAATATTGTAGGGAAACAAGAGTTTTAATAAAGCAATGCAGTGAAATATTCTTGCCCATATTTGCACAGTCAGACACATTGCAAAGAGTACTTTAATGTAGACTAGAAAATGTTTATGAACTTGAGCAAGCCCTTTAATCACTGCAGATGTCTACAAAATGCCAGCAGACCCATTGCATAGGGATGTGATGAAGGTCAAGCTACATCATACAGAAGAAACCTCCGCATTTTGTTTCTGCCTTCACCCCCATCCACAAATGTGCTCTGCAGGTATAAGACATAGACATAGTTATGTGGCCTGATGTGCATTCCCCCATTCCCCATTTGGAATCTGCACTATGTAGAAAAAAAAAATAGATCTTCTCTTATTGATCATTAGGGCTAAATGTCTAATGGAAGTGTGGTGCCATGCATTCTGGAAGCTCTGCTCATCATGAGGACAGAATGGCGTAACCTTGTTATAGAGTGTCACTGCTCACAGATTACCAGAGGATCTGGCTCTGTCTCCTGGGTGCAGGATGATTTATAGTCTGTGCTATAATGGGAGCTTATAATGCTGCAATCAGGGAACCGAGATCCCACTTGCATTACCAAGTAGACCATACATAATTCTTTTCACAGAATGGACTATCTTCCTCTAACGGCCTGAATAATGCACTAGCAGAAAAGAAAAAAAAAAGTAATTTGGGAAATAAACTTAACTGTTATTAAATGACACATCACTGATGGTCACCAAGCCTTTCTATGTTCTCATTACACTTTTATCCATTCTGTAAGAAGAATTAACAACAAGCCATCTGATATCTCTCAATTGTAATGCACTTTCTACAGAGTTTTCATAAAATTTTCTTCATTTTTCTACCACAATAAAGTAGGGAAAGCAGAGTCCTTTTTGAATTTTACAGGGAGCAAGATTCAAGTTTGAAAGTTGTGATTAGTTTGTTACTACTAATTGTGTGTCACATTTAGAGTTTTGAGGTGGGTATTTGTTTCAGAGAGATAAATATTGGCACCAAATATTCTGCATATCTGTGAGCTATACACAAGGGTATTTATTTTCTATTCAGAATTACAGAAGAATCTGGAGTAGCCCTACCAATGGTACAACAAATAAATATAATCTTCAGAAAACCAGAGAAACCAGCCCCAACATCACATAAAAAACATTATACATGCTCTTATTTATTAAATTCTACCCTTTCAGAATATAGGTCTAGTTGGATCTATATTCATTCACTGAATAAAAAATGAGTGTTCCATGCCTTGTTTTTAGTTACTGTTTGATTATTCCTGTTATGCACTTATCAGATTTTTATTGGCAAAAGTGCAAAAGATTTTCATTGGGCTCAAAGTTTACCCTTTGCCTCCTGAGTGATGAGATCTGAGATGTGGGACAAGTCTGTCAACAGTAGTCAGTGAGGAAAGGGATAAGGATTTTGTTTTTCAGTTCAAAGTCTTAATCCATGGCACTCCTAGCGAAGTTCTTAGCTTACATTTATCTCTGAACCTAGCTCTTTGCTCCCTAAGAAGTGACACGTTGTTGCAAGACTCGGTCATTGCACTCCATTTGGGGAAGGAGAGTCTCTTCATGCTCTCCCTGAGCTTATATGATACAAACAACTCCAGCTAAGGGTAAGGTCATAGTTCATTCCAAGGCCTTTGAAGAATGTTTGGGAAAAATGTTGATGTGATCAAGAGGACACTGCACTGAGGTGCCTTGCCAAGCTGCATCCACACAGCACAGTTAGATGAGGCTTTGGCAATTATCTAGCTAATGTGATCAATGTTAATGGACAATCTGGTTAATTTGGCCTTTTAAAGTAGATTTCATCAACAAGCAATGAAATGAGAGAGCTTGTAAATGAATCTCCTTTAATTTTTAGGGTAAATTGCAGTGGCTGACTCTATTTTCCAAGTCCAGCATGATGTTCAATAGGACTGTTGTAATAATAACAGTTTGTTCTTGACGAGTTCCTTGCGTTCAATTAGATCAAAGCACATTCGGAACATACAAAGGTTGTCAGTGCCATCCAGCCTTAGGAAAGGAATCTGAGCTGCAAAAATCATTAACTCTGTGACTTCCCTGTATTTCTTGTTCTTCCCTGACTAGAACAGCATAGGAATTTTTTAAACTTCTGTACAGACACATATGAATGAGTGTAGACACATAGAATTCTTAAGATATAGATGGATACAAGTTTTATCCTTCTTATTTTGATATGGGAAGCTAGCCTTACTTTCACGGTGGAACTGTGATGCTATTGTTAAATGCTCACATCAGTTGCTATTTATTAGCCATACAGTGATTTTATGCAAAGAATGAAGGTTTAGATTGAGTCCAATATGTAATGTTTTGAACTTTAAAACATCTATTTTGTGTGGCCCATCTTAATGTGTGGAATGATAGCATTTCCTGTGGGAGCTGTCATTACAAACCAGTCCTTGTAAAGGTTTTCAGTCCCCATATATCACTTAAGTAGCTCTAAACAGAATAAGTCATTTATTTAGTTTAATTTTAGCCTAAATTGGCCAAAGATTGTGACTACTTCTAGGATCCCAGGAGAAATAGGAGTTTAGACCCTGTCTAAAGGACATTCAAGTCCTGAAACAGAATGCGTGATGTTTTGGAGACAATCTGCACTTCATGACCAAGCTCATGCATGCTAAGAAGAAACAAACAAACAAACAAAAACACTCTGATGCACACACAAAGGCATAGAAAAACAGATGAGGATTGTGAGAAAATATTTTTAAATAGCTGTGTTCTAAGTTCAATAAGGGAAAAGCTTGAAAATGTTGTAGGGAAGGAACACTATAAATACAACAGAAGTTTGCAAGGAATTTAATATGACTGCTAAAACATAGTATGACTACAGGTTGTTATGATAACTTAAAAACTCACTAATAAGCGAATTTAAAATCCACATGAAAAGGGGCCAAATAATATAATTAGACCACTCATCAAGAACTTACATAATAGAAAACAAGTATGTGAAAAGTTGTGTAGTGTTTGCTACATGCCAGTAAGAAATTTCAGATGAAAGCAATGGTATCCTCCCGAAATTACTTACTAAGGGCACTGAATATATTTTAATACATAATGGTGATGAGAGAAACAGCAGGAATTCTGTTTGTTGTTTGCCAGGATGCAAAATGATATGGTCACTTAGAAACACAATTTGACAATTTCTTATAAAGTTAACAATAGCTATGTACCAACCACTGCACTGCTAAGTATTTACCAAAGTGACTGAAAAATTTAAAAAACATGTCCAAACAGAAACTTTTACACCCTATTTACCAACAGCATTATGTGTTATTCTCCAAACATGGAAACAGTTAAAATACTTTTCAGTGGATAAATGAATAAATAAAATATAGTATGTCCATACAATTGAATATTATTCAACAACAACAAAAAATACACAACTCTAAGTTATGAAAACACAAAAGAGAAATTTAAACACATATAAGTGAATATAAGAGATTATGTTACATGATTATAACCATATTATGTACTGGAATGCAATACACAAAATTACAGAGATAGTGAAAAGTTCAGTTTTGTCAGGAAGTCAGGAGTTTGAGGGGAGGGGGAGTGATGACAGAGGAACAGATGACTTTTATAGCAGTTAAGTTACAGTGGCAGACACATAACATGCATTTGTCAAACCCCATAGAACTGCAAACCACAGAGTGGAGGCCAAGACACTAGGATTTGTTAACTTGTCACTTAGGTACTTATGTCACCACTTCACAGTATGTGAGTCAGCATAGGTGGCCACCAACAGATGATGGCCTAAAGAAAGTACAGCATCTATACACAACAGGATATCTCTGAGCTATAAAAGATAATGAAGTGATACTTTCAGGAAATAGATGGAACTGAAATTCATCATGCTAAGTAAAATAAGCCAGACTTCAAAAGAAATAAAAAGGCATGTTTTCTGGCACATGTTGAATCTACACTAAAACTAAAAAGTAACCTGAAAGTAGACAAAGGCTTACTAGAAAAAGAAAGAGGATCAGGGAGAACAGAGAGATGAGGGACTAATTGTAGAAGGCGAATGTGATCAAACTACCTTACATATGCATGAAAATATTGTGAGCAAGCCCACTAGTCTGTGTAGTTAAGGTGCATGAATAAGAATGGATAAAATCATAGCTATAGGCAAAGTCATCTGGATGTCCTTTCATGTTGCCCTCTAGGAGATTTTACTGTCCTTATATGTTAAGTGAATAGGAATAAGAGAAGAGTGGGTGGGGAGAAAGTGCTAAGTATTCTTCAGAACAAACCCACCAGTGGTCGTCACCACAAATCCCACCATGTGGAAGGGTGGGGTAGCAACTGCAATGGTAGTCATAGATCTATTCATTTCTCTGAGTATGTTGGGAAAGACTGTCCCAAAGAGAGAATGAAAGTGGTTTAACTCCGTCTAATCTCTTAGTCAACTGGAACTCCAAATAAATAAACTAAAAATATTTCTTAAACAGAAAGGTTCATACCTATCGGATGCCTCATTGGGCTCCCTTTGCTGAGAACCACCAAGAAAACAGGCCCAGCATCTCTAGTTCCTCGAACAGTGTCCATGAAACATGTCACATGTTATGCAACTCTCGAGTCTCAGGTACAGACAATTTATAAACTAAGGACGCTTCCTCCTGTGACATACAATCCTGACACTCATCTGAAACCTCAGATGATGTTCTAGGCCAGAGAGTTCATGCCTCATATGGGAAGACAGGGCCTGGGAAGTGCCCTTTGATGTCCCAGACCATCTGCTTTGTCCATGCTGCCTGGTAGCCCACACTCTGCAATTATTAACAAAGTTTGTTGCTGGACAGGATCTCCATGTGGGCCCAATTGTACAGTCTGATCTTATGTGTTAGCTCACTCATGAACTTGGTAAAGGGGGTGTTAAAATTACAGAATGGTTCTATTCTGAGCTTTGTTCTTTTGAGCCATAAAGGAAAGATGCAAATGAACTAAAATAAATAACAAATGACTAGCCCTCAGAAATTATTCTATAACCTGGGGCCTGTAAATATTTCTGTGTTAACTGTGCTCAAATCAATATCCATGCAGCATAAGAAAATACTCTAGAGAAAGCCTGGTGAACATATGCTGGAATTTCAATAATAGTTGTGTGGGTGGGTGGTGACATATGGGATTTGTTCACTTTTTCTATTACTTTCTATTTTCTCAAAATATTGTGTATTGCATGCATACTTTACTTTATATATCATAAAAGATAAACTTTAAAAACTATAATCAGTCTTGCATAGTACAAATTTATCACAGATATTGTTTTAAACACACAGGAGAAAGAATGGAAAGAAAGAGACCATATGCTCCTTAGATTTTCCTGCAGTTTGTTGGAATCGGAGTGTTTTGCTTGTACTTCTTAAAACATTTTTGACATTTTAATGATGAGTGTGTATTATCTTCATAATGAAAAGGCTTAACTTCTGTGGAAGCCAATGTAATGCAAAGCAGATTTTGAACTAAAAATTTCTGTCTTCATTGATGCCTGTTTCAACTCCTTATGTCTGTAAAATGGTGATCGGTACATCATGTTTGTGTGTGTGTGTGTGTGTGTGTGTGTGTGTGTGTGTGTGTGTGTTTACAGCCACATGTTTACACTTGTATGTGGAGACCTGAGACAATGTCAGGTACTTCCCCTAGTCACTCTTCACTTTGTTTCTGAAACAACTTCTCTAACTGAATCTAAAAATTGATAACTTGTCCAGGCTGGTTGGTCAGCATGCCCTAAAAATCCTCTTGTCTCTGCCTCCACAGTGCTTAGATTACAAGAATAACTCTGTGCCCTGCCATTGTTGTTGATGTTTTTACAAGGGTTCTGGGTCCGCATGTTTGCCCATCAAGGACAAATGGACCATCTCACCAGGCACAATTTTTAACAGTAAAAGAAGACAACAGTTACAGACTTTGAAACTGGTTGTTGATGGTCATAAAGCCGCCAGTGTCTTCCTTGCTTATTATCAGTTTTGCTAAAAATGATGTTGAACTGACAATCATATCTGTTCCTTTTATACTCAAACATAGAAATTTTTCTGATGAAAGTAGTCTAGGGGCTGGAGAGATGGATCAGCAGTTTAGAGCACTGACTGCTCTTTCAGAGGACCGGGGTTCAATTCCCAGCAACCACATGGCAGCTCACAACTGTCTGTGGTTCCAGTTTCCAGTTCCAGGCTAACACCAAGGCAAATAAATAACAATAAAGAAAAGTTAAAAAAAAGAAAGCAGTCTAATAATTTAAGAGCCATGTTTTTTACCATTACTTTAGGAATATATATCTTATAAATATTAAATACATTTCTAATATAATTTTATAAATAATCATATAAATTATATGTACATATATGATATATTTTTAAGAGTTTTGAACAGGCTTAAGGATCAACCAGTATAAATCCCAATCTCCCTTACCCCCTTTCCTTCTCAGTAATTTCATGAAATTACTTCTTTGCACTTTAGAAAACAGGGTTTTTATAAAAGTAGCTCAGATATAAACAGAAACATTTAATCTAATTTCAGAGCTGATAACATAGACTTAAGTTCCTGACTATAGTGCTTTGCTGAGCTATCCCACAGGTGCAGACTGACCTTAGCTGGCATCTTCTTGTAAAGAACACGATCATGACCATCACTTACCACCCTTTCTTTGAGTAAACAGTCTCTAGCCACGTGTACGGGGCAAAGAATTCAAGACTGTTTAGGGATGAACAAGAACCCCCACTGTCTCTGGGCTTGATGAATCTTGCATTTTGGGGGTGAGAGAAAAGTTAAGATACAGAAAACTGAGATATATTTATAATCTTTGACAACAGGTACAAAGCGTCCTATGGAAGGGTATTAAGGAGGACCTGACTTACACTGAGAGCTGAGGAAGCCTAATTGAGCAAATCTGGGGAGCTCCCATAGGTCACTTTGATGGTGCCGTGCTTGCTTTGTGCTTTGGTAATCCGTGCGGCCTTGCACTGGTG
This sequence comes from Sigmodon hispidus, assembly GCA_004025045.1. Classification (NCBI taxonomy): domain Eukaryota; kingdom Metazoa; phylum Chordata; class Mammalia; order Rodentia; family Cricetidae; genus Sigmodon; species Sigmodon hispidus. The sequence continues at coordinate 6,183 of PVIH01021263.1, read as the reverse complement.
TCCATGCATTTGAAGAAACAAGCTTCTCTGTCAGTCATCATAGACATGTTCAAGTTCAGGTCTTCTCCTTCCACATCTCTAGGTGAAGTGGAGTCCTATTCTGTCTGCTTCCTAGCTTGACTATCTCCAGGTCTTTGAATCACTGACCAGACACTGTAACCAGTGGCCCAGTAGGTGTGGCTTTCTCTTGATCTCTAGATGTGTTACTATTGTATCAATGGTAGGTTTGAGTCAGAACATGGGAATGAAGACCTTTAAAATATTTATTTTTACATAATGAGTGTGGATGTTTCCTTGCATATATATCTATGTACCATGTCAGATCCTCTGGAGTTATAGATACAGGTGGTTTTGTCACCATGTGTGTGGTAAGAACCAAACCTGAGTCTTCTATAAGAGTATCAAGAAATCTTAACCATTGAACCATCTCTTCAGCCTCTAGAAATGTCTTTTTGTAAGGAAATAATACATGATAGAGTCTACCTGTATCAAAGGGATATAAAGCATCAGATTAGGACAGAGAGGATGAGGAAGAAATGGCTGGATGAGAGTAAATGAGAAGCCTGGAGTGAAAGTTAATCCAAATGTCTTAGAACCAACAGACCTTGGGATGTCCATATAGAGCAATGTAAAATCATTCCAGGGTTTAGAGCAGAGGCATAATAATTCTACCATAGATATAAATCCAAATGAATGCTATCTTTTTATTAAAAAGCAATCTCATGCTGGCATGGTATATATGTCTTTAATCCTAGCACCCTAGTGGCAGCAGCAGATGGTTGTCTGTGCATTTGTGGCTATTCTGGTCTACATAGTGAGTTCCAAGCCATCCAGGACTACATAGTGATACTCTGTCTTAGCAACAAGTACTGAATACACACACACACACACACACACACACACACACACACACACCCCAGAGAACAGTCTCATGAGAGAGGCACATGACTCCAACCTTTGAAGACATAAATGTATGTGGCCTATATGAACACCAAACTTAACATCAAAGTCTGTGGAGTCAGGGACACCATACAGCAAAGTAGTTAAGACTTGGGCTTTGACACCAGATGTCCTGAGTCTGCTGCCCTTGCTTCCTCATTGTGTGACTTGTGGGAAGCTTCTAAACAGGTACAGTGGGAATAATTTGTTGTCGTGAGAACTAGATGAATAATACATAGAAGAGGTGAACATAGTGTCTGGTACACAGTAAGTGATCAGAAATAATAGCTATTATATTCTGACTCACTGCCATCGGGAAAGAATAAAATCATCACACAGTGGACCTTTATGCTTCTTACATAAGCTAACACCAAAGCTAAATTGTACTCAGTGTTTTCAGAGTAATGAGCCAAATACATTAACTGTTCTGGAAACAGATGAAGCCTGACTATTTTGACTAAATATAGAGATAATTAGAGTCTACACTCTATCTGTTGATAGGTTTGGGGACACATAATGAGGATAATCATGCCATAATAGAATAATACACAGGGCTAAAGTGAGTCAGAAAATTTCACAACAGAGATAAAAAAACAACTAATTTTATTGATGTCAGAAAAACATTGTTAGTCGAATCTTCTTACACCCTTAGGATGGCTGTTTCATGCTATAACAGCACCCTAATAGAATAATCAGTTATCTTGCTACCAAGGCCTTTTCTTCCCTCCAAACATAATTTGGAAAAATTATCAAGTGTCAGATAAAAATTCTATTTCATAGTTTCACAATATGAACAAAATCACTCATTCTTTGATGTGGTTGAATAAAGACATGAAAAGTCCTTAAAGATACTATTATTCAAGCCAGAGAATCATTTTTCTATATAAAAGGTATTGACTATTTTGCCTTTACCAAGGCCTGACTACATCCAAAGATCTGAAATTTAAAAACTTTCAAACTTCCAGCTTCCTGAGTCCTGACAGTATAAGCAAAACAGAATATTTCCCTTTATGAAACTTTATTTCAAGTATAACATTACATATTATACTATAACTACATACATGTTATATTATAAAATACTATATAAAATTAATATAATAAATCTGAGATTAGATTTGGGTCTTTATATACAAATGAAAAATTTGCATATTCATATATAAATATTGCAATATGGAAAAAAGTAGTGAAGAAATTTGAAATCTAAAACACTTTTGACCCTCAGCACTTTATCCTATATTTACACATTGAAAAGAAATTAATTTATTTTACCAGGAAACATCAACATTATTGAATAAAACACATATAAATAAGTCTGCAGTGGAAAATATTACACAGAAAAATGATGAACTAAACTATTAGGCTTTGGACCAGCCTCAGAATGATGAGCTGTGTAATTGCAAGAGAATGGCAATACTCATGTTTTCCTCCACATGGTGGCAAGAAATGCTAAGCCAGAGTTAATGTTTCACTGTCTTTACCTCATGCTTTCAAACCCTGCTGAAGCCTCAGCTCTAAAATTCCTAAATATGTTGTACTACAAATTACATAGCTAAAAGTTTAAATCAGATAAAATATATTAAGTGAAAATGCCACGGATCACCACCAATAGTTAACTAGTCACTACTTCTCAGTCGATTGGAAAAAGAGAAGTACTCCATTGTGTAAATGTATTACAATTTTTTGATTCCTTCTTCAATTGAGGGGCATCTAGGTTGTTTCCAGGTTCTGGCTACTACAAATAATACTGTTATGAACATAGTTGAGCTAAGGTCCTTGGGGTAAGGATGTGTATCCTTTGGTTATATGACCAATAGTTGTATTACTTGATCATTGGATAGAATAATTCCCAGTTTTCTGAGGAACTGTCATATTGATTTCCAAAATGGCTGTACAAGTTTACATTCCCACCAGCAATGGAGAAGTGTTCCCTTTGCTCCACATCCCCTCCAGCATAGGCTGTCATCTGTGGTTTTGATCTTAGCCATTCTGACTGGTGTAAGATGGTATCTGAGAGTTAATTTGAGCAATTCTGTAAGTGTCTTTGGAGGCAGAAGCAGAGATCCATAGCTAAGTACCAGGTCAAGCTCCCAATCCAGCTGAAGAGAGAGGGGAGAGAGTATACGAGCAAAGGGATCAACTATATGAGGAGGCTGACAGGAGCTATTGGGAGCTCACTGATTCTAAAATAATCACTCAGGAACCTTCATGGAAAGGAACTAAACCCCTCAAATGTAGACGACAGTCAAAGAGCATGGACAGTTTGTGGAGCCTCTTGCAGTAGGATCACAGTTTATTCCTGGTGCATAAACTGATATCTCAGAGCCCATTCCTTACAGAGGAACACCAAATCCAGCCTAAATACTGGGATGAGGGACTTAGACCTACTTCAACTGAATATTCTAGATGGAACTGACTCACCTTGGGATTCCTTGCCCTCCTTGGGGAATGGATGAGAGAATGGGGTGGGGAGAGGCTGGGAGGAACTGGCAGGAGGGAAGAGAGGGAGAGCAGTGGTATATATAGAAAAGGAAAACTTTTTAAATAAGAATAATTAATTAAAAAACAACAAAAAAGAAAGAAAAAGAGAAGTAAAGGCTAAACACTGCATGACTCATAAGGTAAGCTATTTAGCACTCTGTTGTAACTGGTGACTTTCACTGTTTTTATGTGGAACAAGGGTAGAAAATTTCTTTTTGACAGTGTTTTTTTTTCCTTAACAAGATAAAATATTGATAGATAATGTCAGGACCAGAATGTATTTAAGTAGTCCTTTCTTTAAAAAATAATTAGTGTACTTTAAAAATTCAAGGCAATAACTATACAGTTTGAGCAGTGGAATACAATATTTTAATAGTGTATACAAGTGTGAAATGAACAGATTGGGATAGATGACATGTGTTTAACCGTTGATATTAATTATGATTTCTTTGTATTGAAAACTTTTAAAACATCCCCCTAATAACTGTCAACTGTAGTTATCCTTCAGGTAGTATCCTACTTACTGTTCCTTAAGGCATTAAAAATCATTCCTTCTATTCCTTAACCTGTTAATACCTCTCTGCTTCCCTCCACTTCTTCCCAGCTTTGACAATCCAGTTTGCTTTCTACATCTAAGACACAAACCATTATTTCTGTATAAAAGTAAGACATAGTATACTTGTCTTTCTGTGTCTAATTTATTTAAAGTAGAGTGCATTTCTACATCTTCACTAATGTTGCCACAAATAACTCACTCATTTTGTGCAGTTACAGTATTTCCTGTATTCATTTACTATCAAGAAATATCTTTGTTGAATCGGTGAAACTAAAAGTCTAGTATATAGTGAGAATGAGCATACACAACAATAATGATCAGCAAGACAAGGAGCTAAAATGGGCCTTTTAGCCACAGCAAGTGGCCGTCATGGTGTCAAAGAGTTAAGATACATATATTGGAAATACTAGAAGGACATGGAGACACAGGAATGATTTCAAACCTTTGGGTCAGGCTGGGGCAGCATATAACATACATTATCAAAGGGCAGAACTCCATCTCAAGTGAACAGATCCTGTCGTTCCTATGTAAGGAGTAAATCCTTTTTATGGTGTGCCATTGGCTGGAAGTACAAGACACCTCAAAAGGGCTGACTAGCCAAGCATTTGGGACACTTGTCTGCTTTTTATCAGGTGCTATAATAGTAATCTTTTCATATTCCAGCAATTGTCAAGGCCACAGCAATTGTCTGACTGTAATCCCTAGGATTTTACAATAGAGAAAAAAAGTCAGCAGAGAGGTCACAATGGTATTAATAAGCTGTCTCCAATATTTGCTATCATTCTCAGAATGACTGTGTGACTTTATATGTGTCAACGTGAGGACTGGCTGATTTGAATCAGTTCTGGAAGAGGTCATAGTAATTAGTTTGATACTTTAATCTTTAGACCCGATAAGTAAAAGCTAGCCTTGCTATGGCTCTAACCATGTTCTCACTCAGATACTCTGACTTTTGGAAGTTAAGAACAAGGCAGGAGAATTTCCCGATGTACTTTCTTCTCCAGGTTCTAAGTGCTTTCTTTAGGTCTGTGCTGTGGGACTTTTGTACACTGTAAATATTTGTCAATGTAAATATTGGTTTAATAAAATGCTAATTGGACAGAAGCTAGGCAGACAGAAAGTATAGGCAGGGTGACCAGACAAGGAGAATTCAGGGAAGAGGAAGAGCAGAGTAGAAGCCAGATAGACACAGAGGAAGCAAGATGAGAATGCTGCACAGAAGAAAAGGTACCAAACCATGTGGCTAAATATGGATAAGAATCATGGGTTAGCTTAAGAGTAAGAGTTAGCAAGTAATAATTTTGAGCCATAGGCCAAACAGTTTATAATTAACATAAGCCTTTGTGTGATTATTTGAGATGAAATGGCGGCAGGACTGGCTGGGTGGGACAGAGAAACTTTTGACTACAGGTCAAAACTTGACTCACACTTAACTGCAAAAGAAGCTTTACAACTGACCCCATTTTTCTTCATTTCTGGAGAAAAGCAAAACACAAATAAAACACCAAAACAACCAAACAACTGTGGATCCCCGCAAAGCAACAAAAAAGGCTTCTGGTCTCTCAAACCCCGGTGTCTAGCTTGCCTCCAATAAATGCTATTTATATAGGAGTCATTCTCCCACTTTTAAGCTGGAGCTCCAGGAGGATGGACCATTGAAGTTGGTCATTCTGATTATTTAACAATGTTCTGAGAAAACTCTCCTTCAACAGCACAGCACTCTAGAAATTGAACTTATAATCTTCAAAAATCGAGTCAATAATAGGTAATTTACAATCAAATCCCCAATGGCCTTTTATTGTTCTATGGTTGCTTGGTTGAAAACATTCTCCTGCCGCCGCCGAGTTGCGCGGAGGCGGAGTCTTGGGCGTGTTCAAGATTCGGCCTCACCCGTAATCCACCTCCATGGCCGAGGAAGGCATTGCTGCTGGAGGTGTAATGGACATCAACACTGCTCTACAAGAGGTGCTGAAGACCGCCCTCATCCATGATGGCCTAGCACGTGGTATCAGCGAAGCTGCCAAAGCCTTAGACAAGCGCCAAGCCCATCTGTGTGTGCTTGCATCCAACTGTGACGAGCCTATGTATGTCAAGTTGGTGGAGGCCCTTTGTGCTGAGCACCAAATCAATCTAATTAAGGTTGACGACAACAAAAAACTAGGGGAATGGGTAGGCCTCTGTAAAATTGATCGAGAGGGGAAGCCACGGAA
>PVIH01021262.1:0-30202 GCA_004025045.1 Sigmodon hispidus | reverse complement strand
GGATGGAAAAAAAAAATTCAGAGGGAAAGATGAACACAAAGAAAATATAGGTGTAGCAATCTTATTTGTATGTCTACCCTTGATAAGCCATGCTTATCATTCTTATCCTCTATATAGTTATTGTTAACTCTTCCACATTTTAAATTCTTTTTACTGTGTTTTTTTTTTAATAAATACAAAATAAAGGAAAAAAAAAACATAGAAGTATTTAGTATACATTGCTACCAAAAATGACCACAATTAAACTTGGAGAAAAGAGGTGTGTGAGATTTTCTTTTCATAGCATAAGAAAGAGTATTACATGTTGTAGAAGGTTTCCCCGGATCCATTTGGGCCCAAGGTTTGGACCTCCCGCAGTGGCTTTTGTCCCCCAAAGAAATGAATCAGACACTTATATTAACTTCATACTGTTTGGTCCATGTCTCAAGCACATTACTAGCTAGCTCTTTCATCTTACATCAACTCATTTCTACTAATCTGCTCGCCACATGTCCCAGCCTGTGGCTCACCTGTATCTTTTACATGTTTCTTCTTCACATGGAGACTGACTAACTCCACTGTCCTTCTACCTGCCTGTCTTCTGATCCTCCACCCACTTCTACCATGCTGTGTATAGGCCAAACTATTTACTTTATTTACATCATACAGAGAGCATTTCCACCACGATTACAGTATGTTCCCTTTACATAAACTGTATTTATCTACAACTGGTAATCACAATCATACCAAAAATAAACTTAGTTTTATATTTTCATATAATCACAAAAATTAAAGTTATTTTCTATCACTTTCAGATACAGATTTAATCTGTATGTGACTTCTGATTAATTGATTCTTTTGACAGCTTGTCCTTGATAGTTTCTATGTGTTGACTATTTTGTGGGAAGCAATGATAGTCATTATACCAGTTTTATTACCCTGGAAGCTTTGTTTGTGCAAGTGTCTCTCCTGTATAGTTACTTATCTGTCTCTGTCATTTTTATCAGCCTTTCATATCTCCAAGTTAAAATATATTTACCTTTCCCCTCTTTTGCTTCTTAATATACTAAGACTGAAAGCTCAGTCTATAGCTTAGGTTTGTTCCAAACTGGCTCTTATAACTTAAATTAATTGATTTAAATTCATCTAAATTCTAACACTTGGTGTCTCTTCCCTTCATCTTGAATATCCTGCTTACTCATCGCATCCTGACGTCTCTTCTAAGCTTTGATTCCTTCTTCTTTTTCATTCTTTCCCCAGAAATTTGACCTATACTTTCTGCTTATCTTTTGCCCATTTAGCTTTTTATTATACCAATCACAGCAATACATTTTCCTACAGTGTACAAATAACCAATAACCTTTTCTCCTTTTTATCTGAATAAAAAGAAAATATTATAACACTAACAAGAACAATTATCAGACATTAACTGCATTTATAAAGTACAGTTTATCTGAATTTGGAAAATGTAGAGAAAACAATCAAATATTTATCCTATCTTTCAATCTCCAAGTTTTTGTACCTTATTTTCTTCCTGTCAAAACTACAGTAGACTCTGACTATAATTGTATCATTTTAAATCCCATCAAAGACCCAAGAATGATATAATATTACCTGTGTAGACAGCAAATGCAGAGCAACCAATCTCTAAAACTATAGGAATTACAGTAACAGTTGGTTTCCTGGACACTCACCTAAGGCTTCTCTGTAATATAGGAGCATCCATCTTTCACCTACACACCTACAACATCTGACTGATTATTCTGTGAATCAGTAATTCTGAAAGACTTTTGAGCCTTGCCTTGGAAAAGTTCAGTAACTGCCTTCTTTTGTGAACTGCTTGCACAATTCGGTTAGCATACTATCATCAGTCAAGGCAAGGTAAGTTTCTTGCCCAGTATCTAACACTAACACCATAAAAGCAAACATCATATAAAGTTTCTTTGATTCCTTTTTTTCAATCAGCTCTTTTTTTAAGTAAATTTGGCTCTACAAAAGACAGACATGTCACACGCTTATGAAAAGCCTTATTTTATTAAAACATTTTTAAATTACATATTCTTTAGGTGTTTGAAGATGATCTCATTTAAAATATGTATCTTTTTAATGTTAAAAACATATCTAAGATGAGTGCAAACTTGAGTAATATAGAAGACTAAATACTAACCTGGATTTCTTAATTATCCTAAATATATTTCAAGAACTAGAATTTTATATTTTTAAATGAGATGTGTAGGTACAATGCCTTAAACAAAAATACAGTCATAGATACAGTATAATAAGAACTCATTTCCCCCTAGAGGAACACCTGACTCAGTCTTGAGGTTAGGGAGAGAAAACTGGATCTGCCAGGAGTGGAGACTGAACTAAGAAATATTGGGACAGTGGACCATGGGACTGCCTGCTGCCTGCCCAGGAAGGGGATGGCATGTCGTGGAGAAGAAAGAATGACCTGATGTGGTGGGAGGGGGAAGGGACCTTGAATAAGGATATACAAAGATAGAAAGTGTGACTTCTTTGCTCATAATAATAATAAAAAAGAACAATAGTAACTTTGTAGAGATATACCCAAATTGATGCTAATGTAAAGTAAATGTGATTTATATTTGTTTTTAGGTTGAAAGTAAATTAAAAAATCTATTTTATCCAACCATTCCTGTGTATCTCCATTTTACTTTTCAGAAAAAAAAAAATTCTTGAAGCCAATTTCCTTTTCTCAGCTTTCTTCTTGATCATGACCAAAAGCAAATTGCAATCATCAACACCATCTTTTGGAAATGTGAGTATTGTATTCTTAAAATTGTTTCTTGCTGTCTGAGGGCAATCACATTTTTAGGGAAACTTTAAAAATTCAAAAACAGTCAAGTCCTAGAGGAGCTAGTTGTATTATATTTTGTCTATTCTCTGTGTGATGGGAAAGTGCAGTGCTTAACCGAATTTACGGCTGAAGTAGTCTGCAAAGCTAGACCACCTTATTTAGTTGTTGTGAAGTATTTTTATTGTTTTTTGAAAATCAATATCAAGCATTATATTAAAAAGGCAAAACATTCAGGATAGCTAAAAAGTACAGTAATAAATCTTCTTTTTACTCTAAAATACATAAAATATAAAAGATAGAATCTAAAGCTCCTCAAGGCAGGTTAGACTCAACTACAGATGAAGAAAGCACAGTTGGTCACAGCTAATGCCCAGGATACACATCTTTGAGGAACTGGCAATGGAGGAACTCTGTGAGGGTGGATCACCTCAGATACATGACTCAGATACACCTCTTCTTTTTTCTGTCTGGATCTTTTGTTCTGAGGGCACACAAACTTTTAAAGGTGGCATACATATATTCCCTAACACCAGTATGAAATGTATGGTGTGCACAAGTCAGTTAAAAATAATTTTCTGTTCTATGTTTAAGCCCAAAGAAAAGACATCTCTCAACTTGATGAGTCTGTTTAGACTCCATATCCAAACTGTTATATAAATCTCAATCCATTCAATATAAAAAGACGGCATATAATAAAATGTCATGAGGACTCTATAGACAACAAGGTTTATCATTTCTCATACAGTCCCAGAGCAGTCCCCATAGTGGAGGTTTAGCATATATATCACTTGTCCTGTATTCTTTCTTGCTTTCTTTTTCATGAATGTGGAAAAAAAATGTTCAGAAGATGTTCTATAATCAAGTTTGATCGGTCTTAATTTGGAAGAGAAGTGTAACTTTTCCCCTCTATGGAAACAAAGGCATTACCTCTTCCCTCAATGCAATGTATTTTGACATTCATTTTGATGTTAAGAAATTTTTAGAATGTATGGGTTTGTTTAATTGATCAGTTTGCATAATTCAGTGATTTTCAGCAACTATTTATTTCTGTTTGTTAGCATTTTAAAAATTCAAAGTCAACAAATTATCGTTCAGGGTCCAGATACGTGTGAAATTCCCATTTTTCTTTTACTTTACTTTCTTATATGAACTTTTTTAAAGCTATGTTCTTTTTCTTGTGACTATAACATTTTTTCCTTTATCATTTGGGCATATTTTTATGCATAATATGCTGCTTCAGAAGATTTCTGATTCTGGGTCTGACTTTCTGTTTTTCTGCAGCCTTTTCTGAGCATGGGAGGCAAATTAAAATTAATATCCTAACCTTAAGCATGGTGCTGGTTGCCACTTTCAGCTTACTTTGCTCTTTGGGAGCTTAGCCTCATGCTGGAGTGTTTACCATCCCAGCCCTGGGCAGCTGTTGTATTCATAATGCTGCAGGCAGACATTTTTCTCTGGCACAACAATTGCTCAAGTGCTCTACTATGCAGCAAGATCTTTTAAAAGAACTGCACCTCTATACAATAAGCCTATCCAATAGATCACTTACTCAAGCCCATTGTGGATATTCAAGCATCCATTGTATACTATATACAGAGTCATTTTATTTCCCACCAACCAAATCCCAAATAATGACAGCAAGACTTCATATTAGTTATAAAAGCTCAGTTTTGGTCTGTTAATAACTAGCTTTTATAATTTAAATTAATACATATTTATTAATCTACATTCTAACATGTGGCATTACTTTTCTTCTATCTTGTACCTTCTATTTCCTTTGTGTCTATTAACATCTCCTTTGAACTTACATTTCTCCTCCTCTGGAGGGGAACATGGCCAGCAAGCCTGATGGAGCTTTGGTTGCTCTGCTCTGGGTAATGTGCCTAAGCATATACACTAGCCATTTCCCACTCAGCCAGCTTAGCATCTGCTACTGTACCTGGTGATTGGTAACACATTACCATTGAGATGCTGGAGACCAGAGAGAGAGAAAGAGAGAGGGGGAGAGAGAGAGAGAGAGAGAGAGAGAGAGAGAGAGAGAGAGAGAGAGAGAGAGAGAGAGAGAGAGCACAGTAGCTAGGGGTCTCCAACAGCCTACAACATTGTGAAGATTTATATAGTTTTGCCACATAACTGATATTTAGAAGTCTGTGAGCCTGCCATTTGTTTTAAACAACTCTGTATTTGCTTCTCACTTGATTCCCAGATTCTGTGCCATAGACTCTATGCCTTCTTACCCCCTCCCCCAAGGGCTGCTCAGATAGAATGTTCTACAACACTCCTCTTTCTTTAGCTCAACAGAAATTCTGCCTATACATTTCACCTACCTATTGGCTATTCTTCTTTTTGTTATACCAATCACAACAATATAACTTCACATAATATACAAATATCTCACAAAAGCTGCATGTAATTTTGTTCTATTATCTGTTTCAATATTTGACATAGAGAGAATTCTTGCATTCAAAAACATTTCTATATATTTAAAAAGCACAGGTACTCATGGAGTTTCAGATGATTTCATTATTTACAGTGTACAAGGACAGGGCTGGCATCTGTTTGGTTTTGTTTATACTTTTGCTTTCTCACTGTTTTATTTTCCCTTGTGAAAAGTTACTTGAGTTTGGGATCTGCTCATTTTCATGTTCTACAACTTGTAAGAATTCCCCAAATCCTAGTTTGAAGGTGTGAAGTCTGTCTTCCTAAGTAAAGAATTTGCATTTGGCCTGTCAAACACTTGAAATACTACAAATACATAACTGTGTCAAACAGCCATATGTATGAATTTTGTTCATATTATGATTGTCATATTTTATTTTTTCACTTGCTAGTGTCTGAATAGCAAAAGTATATCTATTCAATTTTATCTACATGTGAAATATCTAAAGTCAAGCCACTTCCTAAAACAATTATTTATTTTCCAAATAAAGTTTTAAAAAGTGTCTTAGGTATCCCAGGGTATATTCAAACTCACTATGAAGTCAGTTGATGACCTAATAATGAACCTCTGTCTGTTGTCTAAATTAATTTTTGAAAAATTTCTGATTAAAATGATGTTGAAAATAAAACCTAAGACTTCATGCAAGGTAGAATATATTCTACTTCCTGAGATATATTTTAAACTTTGGATGTGATTTTTGACTACATTACTTTAGGTATATATTGTGGAGTAGTGGGCAACAACATAAAATAATCATGTGTTTCATTAAATATAAACAATTAATAGAAATAGATTCTAAAAATATTGAGATTTTTAGCTCTCTGTCACAGTGTAGGAAGAGCCTCATAGGCTTATTCTTTACCCAGATATTTAATAATTTCTAAAGGAGATTGTACACAATAATCTATTTCTATCACCACAATTTATTGGTAGATAACATTTAACAAGGATCCAAATAAAATTAATCTATCAGAAAGTGGAGAATTCTATGTTGTAAAGTATACAGAGTTGGTAAATACTCTAGTATGGAGTGATGTGCTCCTCTGTAGAAGCAAGTACATGGTGTGTGGTACAAATGAAAATGTAACAAATTAAGTCTTCTGGGGAAAGCTCAAGTGGAAATTCTTTATGTGATATGGAATGATATTATTTCTTAATCACATGGTATATCATTTGATTATGGTATATATGTTCAATGAATGAGGAATGAGAAAATATACTACAATCCTATATTGATGGCAAATAAATTTAAATTCTAATCCAGTCTTATTTCAGTTAAATGGCCTTTGCTTTTTGAAAAAAAACTGAGCCCTTGCTATACATCCCAAAATGATTTGTCTTAGATTCTTTTCTATTGCTGTAAAGAGATAAGACAAACAAGGCCAACCATAGAAGAAAGGGTTTACTGAGGATATACAGTTAAGAAAATACTCAATGACAACAGGCATAGTAGTGGAAAAGTAGCCAGTAGCTTGAGTCCTGATTCATAATCAAAAGGAAGAAAAGAGATCTATTTGAGAATATTATGTCTTTTAAAATTGCAACCCTAATCTCCAGTGACAAGCCTTTTTTGATAAGGCAATACCACAGAATTCTTTCCAAACATGTCCACCAACTGGACCCCAAGTATTTAAATACTTCACCCTATGAAGTCATTCTCATTAAAACACTATACTTCTGTAAGAGTGGAAATATAATTATAAAAAACATAAAAAGGCCTATTGTAGAAATTATTTACTGGCAATTGATATTATTGGGGAATTAATATTTGTTAAGGGTGTTATATGAAGTACTTACAGATACAAGGTTGAACTTTAGGGTAATTCCTGGAGGGCTGAAATGTCTCACATGATGGCAGCAGCAAAAATCCTCCCTCCAAGAACTCAGATAACAAACAGGGCAGGAAGGCAGCATGCAGCCAATCTTCAAAGGACTTTGGCTCTGCCTTATACAGGACTCCTTAAAACCCCAAAGCCACTCCTAGGGTTTGTATGAAAGTGCCTAATGATACCACATCTCCCACATTTGTCTAAATAAAAATGTTTTAAACTTAAGGATAAGATTATATACAATAAAAGCAATTATAAGGTAATATTCAATAGAGGGAATAGGCAAAAAACATAAATCTCAAATTATAACTAACAAATAACAAACACAAAATATATTTTAAATGTCTAGAATATTAGTAAATGTCAGTATATAGATATTATTTTAAGGATGTTTATCTGAAATAATATGAATCTATTATCTAAACACTCTTAGCTAAGATATGACATGGTAGTGACTTTAGGAATGTAGACTTTAACTCCATCAAAGAACTGAGAAGTAAAATATATTACCTAAGCAAGCTGAAAATTTAGAAGATGAAAGCAACAGTTAGTTGTGTGAACAGTCACATTCATTTATTTATTTGTTTGTTTAGATAAAGTTGGAGCATCTACTATTTGGCTATAGGCCTAGTATAACTGACAAATTTTTTTAAAGCAAGGTATTTTGAGAAACTGTCTTGTCTTGGCAGGTTTTAGTACTCTTTATCTTTTGTCTTGCTCATCTGGATTGGACAACACATTTGTTGTTAGCAGTTAAGGCAAGGCCAGTTTTTTGGGGTTTTTTGTCCAATAGGCCATTATCTGCCACCAAAGAAAAAATATTTGTGAAGTGTCTTTGATGCCCAAACCATCTCAGAAAAGGAACTATGCTGCCAGGAGTTATCTTATTTCTTCTCATGACCAAATTTTGAATAGCAAAACATTAAATGTCATATTTTTTAGGTCTATGAAGTGGTTGAAGACATTTGCCATTGGACATATTTATATAACATGACTAGTACGTTGTAAACCTAAGTAACTGTAATTTGTAATTTTTATCATTTTAAAGACTGAAGCTTACATCATAAAATAAGCAATCTATAAATGAGTGTATAGTTTTAAATAACAACTTTAAGTATTGTCGGGAGCTGAGATTGAGCCGCATCCTAAAATGGCACCAGCTTCTGCCTTCTGCCCTCCCAACAGCAAGCGCTCCCTAGGGAACAACTCCTTATTTGGTGTGAGGCAATCACACAAGTGAGCTTCTGCTTGCATGGCCATGTGGCAGGGAGTGAGTGGATCACTGGAGAGCTTTTAAGCTGAGAGCCAGGGGGAAGGGGAGGAGAAGGAGAGAGAAGAAAGAAGAGTGTACACGCTGAATAAAGGACCTGGTCAGTTGCTGCAGAAGAATCTGGTGTTGCTTCTTCCTTGCCGGCGAGGTGGGCTCGACAAGTGGCGCCGAAACCCGGGAACTTCCCGTGAAGGATTCAGAACTGCGGTAATCAGGGGGGTTAACTGTTAAGTCTCACAGGAAAATAGTGGGACCTGAATTAAGTAGGAAAACTCTGCTTGTAGAAAACAGCAGAGAACGGGGCATCTGCTGATGAGCAAATCTAACCTGTTGGTATTTTGGGGTTGTTAGAAAAAAAAAGGACATAAAGGGTTTTAAATAAACAAGGATGGGGCTGGAGAGATGGCTCAGACTTTAAGAGCACTAACTGTTCTTCCAGAGGTCCTGGGTTCGATTCCCAGCACCCACATGGCAGCTCACAACTATCTGTAGTTTCAGTTTCAGGCAAACACCAAGGCAAATAAATAAATAAATAAATAAATAAATAAATAAATAAATAAAAATATTAAAAAAAATAGGCAAGGATATAGGTGTAAACTCTTCTCACCCATTTGCCACAGCTTTGAAAGAGCTGTTGAAGAGTAATGGTGTGAGTGTCAAATCAAAAAATTTAAAAACTTTTTTAGATGGAGTAGATCACTGTGCTCCTTGGTTTTTGGTTAGTGGTTCACTTACAAGCGCAGCATGGGAAAAGTTAGGAAAGGATTTGATTAGGGCACACGAGGCAAGAGAGGTGGCGATGGGTACTATACCCATCTGGTCCCTGGTGGGTGAATGCCTAGATCATGCATTTGATAGAGGAAGGGGCAAGGGAATTAGATTTGATAGAGGAAGGGGCAAGGGAATTAGAGAAGCTTAAAGAAGAACGATTCGAAGAGAGTCCCTAACAGCCAAGGGGGCTGTAGGAAGATTGTATCTACCACTGCCTTCCCTAGAAGAATTCTGCTTAGAGTCCCCAGATGAGTCTGCTTCCCAGTGCTCAGAGGAAAGATCGAGTTAAGACTCTGAGCCTGAACACAAAAGGAGAATAAAAGGGAGAGGCTGTAAGAAAAAGAAACTAAAAAGGGAGAGTCAACGATTTGTTTCCCCTACTGCGCCTATTGCCCCCCCTCTGTATTGCCCGTCTGGTGGGGGCATCTGCTCTAAGCTACCAGACAACACAAAAGTGTGCAAGAGAGTCCAGCGTGAGCTGCGCCCTAGTGTGCCGCTGGCTTTTCCAGTTTTTCAAGATAACCAGGGGCAAAGGTATCACGAGCTTTTAGATTTTAAGACAGTGAAATTCCTGGCAGAGTCTGTCTGCACTTATGGCACTACTGCGTCTTTTACAGTAGCACAGGTTGAGGCATTGAGTAGATCTGCCATGACGCCTAGTGACTGGTAGCTTAGCAAAAGCTTGTCTCAATCCTGGGCAGTATTTAGACTGGAAATCATTCCTGACTGAATTTGCGGGGGAGGAAGCAGCAGTCAACCATGCGGCAGGGAACGCTGCCTGGGACCAGGACATGTTACTAGGGACCAGTCGCTTTGCTAATGCCCAGATAGGTTACCCGATCCCGGTTTATGAACAAATTAATAAGATAGCCATAAGGGCATGGAAAGCATTGCCTAATAGAGGAGAAGTGAGTGGTAATTTAACCAAAATCACTCAAGGGACCACCAAGCCCTTCTCAGACTTTGTGGCTAGAATGGTGGAAGCAGCAGAAAGAATGTTTGGGGATGCTGAAACTGCCATGACTCTGATTAAGCAGTTGATTTATGAGCAGTGTACCAAAGACTGCAGGGCAGCCATCACACCGTACAAGCACAGACCTTTAGAGGTATGGATGAAGTGTTGTAGGGAGCTAGGGGGACCTCTTTCTAATGCAGGGCTGGCTGCTGCTGTAATGCAGCTTAACCGTAACAAGAAGGAAAAGGACAAGGGAATTGGGGCATGCTTTGCCTGTGGAAGACAAGGCCATTTGAAGAGGGATTGTCCTAATCGTAGTGCCCCGCCTCCGCCAGGGCATGGGGCGGCCACACAGCCAGGCCTTTGCCCTTGCTGTAAAAAAGGCAAGCATTGGGCCAATGAATGTAGATCAGTGAAAGACATTAATGGTCAGCCCCTAACACAGCCAAGTAATACACAGTCAAAAAATGGGAGGTGGGGCCCCTGACCTCAGGGCCCGCAAATATATGGGGCAATAGAGAATCAGAATACCAGC
The DNA here is from genome assembly GCA_004025045.1 of Sigmodon hispidus. Taxonomy (NCBI): domain Eukaryota; kingdom Metazoa; phylum Chordata; class Mammalia; order Rodentia; family Cricetidae; genus Sigmodon; species Sigmodon hispidus. Next base: position 19,605 of record PVIH01021262.1, on the reverse strand, counting down.
CTGACCATGGAACAGTGGCCGACACTCTGCCACCCCAACGACCGCGGAGAGCCACTGCTGGTTCAGCTGGATTGGACCTCTGTGCCACCACCAGACTCGTATTAACACCTTGGATGGGTGTACAGTTAGTGGACTCAGATTTCAAAGGGCCGTTAGACCCTGGAATGATGGGATTGCTCATAGGGCAATCTTCCATGGCTCTTAAGGGTCTTAAGGTGCATCCTGGAGTTATTGACCCTGATTATACAGGCATAGTAAAGATTATGGTTGAGTTCCCAAAAGGTATTTTCCCCATTTCCTCTGGAGACAGGATTGCACAATTATTGATTCTGTTTAGTCTCCAAGGTCAATTTGCGGCAACCGACAGAAACTGGGGGAAAAAGGATTCTGATCCACTGGTAACAATTTGACATGCCTGTCACTAGAAATGGATGATCGACCTATGATCACCTTGACAGTGGACAGTAAAAGAGTCCTGGGACTGCTAGATACAGGTGCAGACAAAAGCATAATAGCTAAAAAAGACTGGCCATCAGGATGGCCTATTCAAGCCTCTTCCCAGATGCTGCAAGGCCTAGGATATGCTAGGGCACCAGATGTTAGTGCGCGATTATTGAATTGGACCAACAATGAAGGCCAAAAGGGCACTATTCAACCATATGTGCTAGAATTGCCTGTTACCCTATGGGGAAGAGATTTGCTAAAAGACATGGGGTTTAGGTTGAGTAATGAGTATACCCAAACCTCCCAAAAAATAATGGCAGATATGGGCTTTCACCCTCAGTATGGATTGGGTAAATGCTTACAAGGCAGAGCAAGCCCTGTATCAACTCAGCAAAGACCACCCACACAAGGCTTGGGTTTTTCCTAGGGGCCACTGAGGATGGTATTCCCATTACTTGGAAGACTGAGAAACCTGTATGGGTCCCTCAGTGGCCCCAATCCCTAGAAAAGTTAAAAGCTGCTCAAGAACTAGTCCAGGAACAATTGGCACAAGGACATATTGTGCCATCCACATCACCATGGAATACTCCTATATTTGTGATTAGGAAGAAATCAGGAAAATGGAGATTGCTACATGACTTGAGAGCAATAAATAATCAGATGAAGCTAATTTGTCCTGTGCGGCAGGAGATTCCCTTGCTGACCACCTTGCCTTCGCAATGGTATGTTGGAATGCTCAGAATTATTCCTTTGCTTTAGTTGCCAGAATACCACAATGGATTCCTGTGCCAGTAATAACTCCTGGCTCCATGGCATTATTTAGACAAAAGAGAGATTTTGGCATCACAGCAGCCATTGTTATAGCCAGTGCCGTGGCTGGTAAAGGAGCCACTACTGCAGCCATTGCCATGAGCCATACAATACAAACAACACAGACCTTAAATGATTTGTCTACCACAACCACTGAGGCTTTAGATGTCCAAGAGAATATTAATTACCAATTAAAGGGAGGCCTGATGGTTGTTAATCAGAGAATTGATTTAGTTCATAACAGATAGATGTTCTTTGGCAGCTTGCTCAGCTTGGATGTGAATGGAAAATGTCAGGCTTATGTGTGACCAGTATTCAATATGAGAATTTTACTCGTGCTGCAAATTTGTCTGAACAATTATCTAGTTTTTTATTAGAGAACTGGACGGGAGAGTTCGAAGTGCTGATGACCCAATTGAGAATGGCCATTGTATACGTGAATTCGACCAGGGTGGATCCCAAACTAGCGGAAGGGCTGGCCACTTGGATTTCTGCTGCTGTGGACCATCTGAAAGAGTGGGCGGGAATAGGCTCGATGGCTGGCTTTATGGTGTTGATATTCCTTCTTTGCATGTGGTGTGCTTGTCGCATGAGGGTTCAGCAGCGCCAGAATGCCGCTTTACTGGTGCAAGCCTTTACTGCCATTGAGGAAGGACAGTCTCCCCAAGTTTGGATGGCTACCCTAAAACATTAGCTGCCATATTTTTGCAGGTTGCGAGGCTATGCATTGCAGTCGGTTTACCTCTAGATATTTGGGGAGCTCGAGGAGGGTATGTTCATTTGCATGTGGGTTGTTGCCCTGAATTTCCCACCTCTGCGAAAATAGGGTGTGGACTGGTCTCATGTTCTTGAGGGGGACGCCCCAAGAGAAGCTTGGGATGATGTTCCAATAGCACAACAGAGAATAGACCTCTACCCTCACCTGCTTTATTTAAATAATAAGAAAAGGGGGAACTGTTGGGAGCTGAGATCGAGCTGCAGCCTAAAATTGCACCGGTTTCTGACCTCCACCTTCCCCGACCCGAGCACTCCCTAGGGAACAACTCCTTATTTGGTGTGAGGCAATCACACGAGTGAGCATCCACATGTATGGCCCAATGGGCAGCATCCACGTGGCAGGGAGTGAGTGGATCACTGGAAAGCTTTTAAGCTGAGAGCCAGGGGGAAGGGGAGGAGAAGGAAAGAGAAGAAAGAAGAGTGTACATGCTGAATGAAGGACCTGGTCTGTTGCCGCAGAAGAATCTGGTGTTGCATCTTCCTTGCAGGCGAGGTGGGCGCAACAAAGTATGATAATGATATAAATATTAAACAAAGGTAAATGTATACTGCAAAATTACAACAATATCTTAAATACATCATTTCATATAAAATATCTAAACAGAGATAAATAAAACATGATCATATATACTTGTCATATATAATGACGAGTCAATTAAGCATATGTAGAAACTGCATAGTGAAAATGTCAACAATATGTTTAATATGCATTAATGTGCAAAATATTTTCGACATAGGTAGAAGCATGTGCAAAATACAGTAATTACAGATTCAATTTTATGTCAGTATGTAAATTAATGTAGATATATGAAATGATTTTAGATTTGAATTTGTATGAATATGTTATATATAGAAGATATATAAATATATAGGCAAATATATAAAGTAATTTTACATTTTTATTAATATATAAAAATTTAAATCAGTGTAAATTATCCATGGCTCATATTTGGCTATTAATAGTTTATAGGTAGATGTATTAAAATATATTTTTATCTATTTTCCTTTTATTATTTTTTATTTTTTGATTTTTTAATATTATGAATAAACAAGGCACACTTTCTAAACTTGTATATCCTTATTCAAGGTCCCTTCCCTCTGCCACCATATGAAGTCATTCTCTCTTCTCCACATCTCCCCATACCCCCATGGGCAGGAGGTCCCAAGTTCCCAATATTCCTTAGTTCTACCTCCACTCCTTGCAAATCCAGTTTTCTCCCCACAACATCAAGACTGAGTCAGGTGTTCCTCTAGAGGGAGTAGGATCCAAGGAGTCAGTCCAAGGTGTTTCTGATCCCAAGATATTCAGTCCTTGTGGTTTGCAACTTGGGCATGATTTGCTTTTTTCTTGTTTGTTTGTTTTTTTAGAGTCCACTAATGAGTGAGTACATCCCCTGCTTATCTTTATCTTTCTTTGTTTGTGATACCTTGCTCATGAGGATATTCTCCAAATCCATCCATTTGTCTGCAAATTTTAGGATATTATTTTTTCTTACTGCTGAGTAGTGCTCCATTGTGTAGATGTACCACAGTTTGTTAATCCATTCTTCAGTTGAGGGGCATCTAGGTTGATTCCAGGTTCTTGCTATTACAAATAATGTTGCTATGAACATAGTTGAACTAATGCCATTGTAATGTGACTGAGAAGTCGTATTGCTGGGTCATTGGGTAGACTGATTCTCAGTTTTCTGAGAAACAGCCATACTGCATTCCAGAGTGGCTGAACAAGCTTACACTCTCACCAACAATGGAGGAGTGTTCCCCTTGCTCTGCACCCTCTCCAGCATAGGCTGCCATCTTTGTCTTTTATCTTAGTCAATCTGACAGGTGTCAGGTAGTATCTCAAAGTTGTTTTGATTTGCATTTCTCTGATGGCTAAAGATAATAAGCACTTTTTCAAGTGCTTTTCAGCTATTTGTAATTCTTCTGCTGAGAATTCCTTTTTTAGATCTGAACACCATTTTTTGATTGGGTTATTCAAGGTTTTCAGCTCTCGTTTCTTGAATTCTCTATATAATTTAGAGATCAATCTTTTATCACTGGTAGGGTGGGTAAAAAATTTTTTCCCATCCTGTAAGCTGTCATTTTGTCCTATTGACTGTGTCCTCAGCTTTACAGATGCTTCTCAGTTTCAGAAGTTTCCGCTTATATATTGTTGTTCTTAGTGTCTGTGCTACTGGTGTTATATTTAGGAAGTGTTCCTCTGTGCCAATTTGTTGGAGGGGATTTTCCACTTTCTTTTCTATCAGGTTCAGTGTGGCTGGGTTTATGTTGAGTTCTTTGATTAACTTGGATTTGAGTTTTATGCAATGTGATACACTTGGATCTATTTGCATTTTTCTCCACACTACCATCCAGCTATGCCAACACCATTTATTAAAGATACTATGTTTTTCTATTGAATATTTTGGGCCTCTTTGTCAAAGGTCAGTTGTTCATAGGTTTTGGGTTAATATTGGGATCTTCAATTTAATTCTATTAATCCAGAAGTTTATCATGCCAGTAACAGGCTGTTTTTATTACTGTAGTCAGGGATGTTGATGCCTCCCAAGGTTCTTTTGTGGAGCAAAATTGTTTTGCCAATCCTCCCTTTCCTGTTATTATAAATGAAGTTGAGTATTTTTTTTCAATATCTGTAAAACATTGTGTTGTGATTTTGATGGGAAGAAATCTGTAAATTACTTTTGGTAGAATTTCCATTTTTACTCTGTTGAGCCTACCTATCCATGTACATGTGAGGTCTTTCCATTTTCTGATATCCTCTTCAATTTCTTTCTTCAGTGATTTAAAGATTTTGTCAGATAGATCTGTTACTACTTTGGTTATAGTTACTCCAAGGTATTTAATGCTATTTGCAGCTCTTATAAAGGGTAATGTTTCCCTCATTTCTTTTTCAGCCCTTTTATCTTTAATGTATAGGAGGGCTAATGATTTCTTTGACTTAATCTTGTATTCTGCTGCACTGCTGAAGGTGTTTGCCAGATGTAGAATTTCCCTGCCAGAATTTTGTAGATCACTTATGTATATAATCATATCATCTGCAAATAAAGATATTTTCGTTTCTTTTCTTCCAATTTGTACCCTCTTAATCTCTTTTTGTTCTCTTAATGCTTTAGCAAAAGCTTTGAGAGCTATATTGAATAGATAAGAGGAGAGAGGACATCTTCATCTAGTTCCTGATTTTAGTGGGAAATGCTTTGAGTATTTCTCCATTAAGTTCGATACTGGCTGTTGGTTTCTTGTAAATCGCCTTTATTATATTTAGGTATTCTCCCTGTATTCCTGATCTCTCCAGGACTTTTACCATGAAGGCATGATGAATTTTGTCAAAAGCTTTTTCAACATCTAAGGATATGATCATATAGTTATTTTTCCTTCTGTATGTTTATATAATGGATGACTTTATGATTTTTTGTATGTTGAACTTTTTAATTATAATTCTATTAATTGAAATACTCTTTCTATGCCTTTTGTTTTGTTTGGATAAAGTTTTATCTATTTTGTTAACTTTATCGAAGAATCATCTCTTTCACTTATTGATTCATTGTTTTGTTTTCTTTGTTCCAGTTTTACTGATTCCAGCCCTGAGTTTGATCATTTTCTGCCATCTACTTTTCCTAGGTGAGATTAATTCTAATTTTTGTACAGCTTTCAGCTCTGCTGGTAAGTCTCTTATGTGAGATTTCTCTAGGTTTTTCATGTAGGCATCTTGTGCTATGCTTTATCTTCTTTGCACTGATTTTATTGTGTCCCATCATTTGGGTATTTTGTAGATTCCTTTTTATTGAACTTCCTAGGAAGTCTTTGATTTCTTTTTCTATTTCTTCCTTGACCCAGAGGTGCTTCAATTGAGAGATGTTTTGTTTCTGTGAATTTTTAAGCTTCCTGTGTTTTATGTTTTTGCTGAATTCTACCATTAAACTATGGTTTCTGATAGGATATAAGTTACTCTTTTTATTTTTTGCACCCATTGGTTTTTGCTTTATTACTGAGTATGTGGTCAAATTTAAAGAAAGTTTTCTCAAGGGCTGAGAAAAAGTATATTCTTTTGTGTTTGGGTGGAAAGTTTTAAATATACCTATTAAGTCTATTTGAGTCATAACTTCTGTTAAATCCCTTATTTCTCTGTTTACTTTCTGTTTGGTAGACCTAACTATTAGTGATAATGGGGTAGTAAAGTCTCTCAACTTAATGTTTGGGGTTTGATATTAGATTTAAGCTTGAGTAATGTTTATTTTACATATGTAGGTGCCCTTGGGTTGGGGTCAGAAATGTTCAGAATTTAGTCTTCATCTTGGTGGATTTTTTCTGGAGATTTTTAAGTAATATCCTTCTTGGTTGCTTTTTATTGATCTTAGTTTGAAGTCTATTTTGTTAGCTATTAGGGTGGATAAATCAGCATATCTCTTATATCTATTTGATTTGAAAGTATTTTCTAATCCTTCACTCTGAACCAGTGTCTGTCTTTCAGGTTGAGATGTGTCTCTTGCATGCAGCAAAAAGATTCTTTTTTTGTATCTATCATGTTAGACTGTGTCTTTTTATTGGTCAGTTGAGTCCATTGATATTAAGAAGTATTAATGCCCAGTTATTATTAATTCCTGTTATTTTTGCTGGCAGTGTGTGTTTTCCACATTGGAGTTTTTCTTCTGGCAGATTATCCATTACTTATGGTTTTATGTGTGTGCCTAGCTTACTTAGGTTGGAGTTTCTCCACTAATGCTTTCTGTAGTGCCAGATTTGTGAATAGTTGTTGGTAATGTGGTTTTTTGTGAAATATTTTGTTTACTCACTTTATGGTGATGAATAGCTTTGCTGGGTATATTAGTCTGTGCTGGCAACTGTATTTTTTTAGTGTCTGCATAATATCTGAATAGGGCCTTTTTGCTTTCATTGTTTCCATTGAGTAATTTGGTATCATTCCAATGGGTCTACTTTCATACTGAACTTTTTCCTTTGAAGCTCTTAATATTCTTTCTTTATTCTGTTAGTCTAGTGGCTTTATTATTATGTGGCTAGCAGAGGATTTTTTGGGGTGGGGTCTAGTCTATTTGGTTTCTGTAAGCTTCTTGTATATTTATAGTCATTTCCCTTTTCCAGTTGAAAAAGTTTACTTCTATGATTTTGTTGAATATTTTTTCTGTGCATTTGAGCTGGTATTCTTCTTTAATTCCAATTGTTTTTATATTAGGTCATTTCATCATGTTCCATGTTTTCTAGATATTTTGTGTTATGATTTATTTGGTTTTAGTGTTTTCTTTGACTGAGGTATCTATTTTCACTTTTGAATCTTTCACATCAGAAATTTTGTCTTTCATCTTTTGCATTCTGTTAGTTATGCTTCCATTTGTAGTTCCATTTTATTTATTTAGATTTTCTATTTCTTGCATTGCCTAAATTTTCATCTTCTTTATTGCTTCTATTTTAATTTTTAAATATTAAAATATTTTCTTCAACTGTTTGATTGCTTTTCCTTTTTATCTTGGAATTTTTATTTTCTTTCAGGGATTTGTTGATCTCTTACAAATTTTTGTTTGTATTTTCTTCAGTGAAATTTTATATACTCTTTTAAGGCTTCCATTATCTTCATAAAATTGCTTCTAAGATAATTTATTTCTACTTTTCTGCATTGCCATTATCAAGTCTTATTTTTCTAGAACCTCCAGCTTCTTTTGGTGCCATATTTTTCTTTATGTTGTAATTCTTGCACTGGTGTCTGCCCATTGCATTTTTGGAAAACTGCAGGATTTGTCTTTAGCTCAGGGATCTAATTTTTGTGCAATGTGTTCTCACTGTGTTTGTGTCTCAGGAAGCCTCTTGGTCCAATCTGGGCTTTTGGTCCACTTGAAGGTAGTATATTCTGTGTCACAGTGACCTGTAGGTGGTATAATAAAACCTGGCTGTTTATATGTCTCAGGGATCCACTTTTAGGCCAATATGAGATCTTGATCCAGAGGGATCTCTTGATCTCTTAGGTGTTCTTCATCCAATTTATGCTCTTGAGTTGTGGGTCTCAAGTACCACTTTTAATCCAGTAGGTACTGACACACTGTGGGCTCAGCTAGCCATTCTTGATGCAGTAGGTGCTGAGGAACTCAGGTTCTCAGGTAGCCTCTCTTGATTCAATAGGAACAGAGCAACTCTTGTTTCCATGGGTGCAGAGGATTTGCAGGTCTCAGTTTGTTGCTAAAATGATACACTAAATTGGGGGATGGGTGTGGTTTTATAACTGGGAGTATCCAACAAACTAGGGTTTACTGGTGATTCCTGCCTGCAGGGATTTTCTATGCTTCCCAGGATTTAGGGAAGAAATTATTGGGGTGCGTTCCAAGGACTGTCTTCTATGGCTAGGATCCTGGAGACTAGGACCTCTGCATGAGCTGGATGGAATGTCAATCACCCCTTGGTCCAATGGGTACAGAGCTGAGCAAATAAATTTTAGCAGGTTTCATAGACATAGTATCAACATAAAAAAATCAATCACTAGTAATATGGCTTCTCTTATCAAGATTGAGAGCTACACTTCTCTGTAGCAGACCATTTTACACCATAAATATTTGGCAAAGCACCAGTAGTACATTCTCCTAAAAGCCCTACAACCTCCTCAGATATAAGCTTTTGAACTGTTTCATAGCAGCAATTTATGAATAATTGAATATAGTAATATACATGCAACAATTTAGTTTGAGTATAAATAAATAATATATTTACATTTGAATTTAACTTAATTTTGTTAAAATATAATTTTGTTTTATTATTTGACTGATATAACTTTAATTACAAACATCTGTAGTCTATTTTTAAATTTTACATTTGTGATAATTTGATTTTGTTTATTATATAATGACTAAAAATAAGAACATCAAGTCTCTTCTGTGAATCCCTTAAACCTATCATCTTAATTAAAATTAGAATTTGATATATTTTCTCTTTTTTGTTTTTATAGACTGTTGAGTACGGTTTATGTCAACCTTTACCATTTTAATATATACATTCTTTTTGCACTATTTATACATTTAAAAATATTTATCTTCTCTGTTAATCTTCTTTAAATCAGTGACATTTTCTTGAAAACTTAAGATCGCAAAGGTAGTCAGTCTCAGCATAACAAATATTTCAGCCCATAATAAGGAGGTTGCGTTTTTTTTTTTCAGTGTGGTAACACAGAAGATCAGTACAGTAGGTTGTAATATAGTTGAACTCAGCAATTTCTCACCCAGGAAACTTAAGAAAACAAAGAGGACTAAAAACTTGGCATAGCCTAGAAAGAGAATTTCCCAAAGATTCACTTCCTCTAATTAAAACGTTTTAGTGAAAACTTTATATCTCTCTAGATAGTAGAAAATTATGAATGTGCCTATAGAAATCCATGAACTGTGTTACTACCCTTGTCATTCAACCAAATACAATGACTGATCTATCACAAGATTTAAATATAACTTTGAAGAATAGTTCATATCTAAGGATTATGCTTTTTTATCAAAAATGTGATTTTTTTCCTTTACAGCAAAATTCTTACCACATTTACTATTACATGTTAATAAGTTTTTGTACCATTTATCCCATGAAGTTATCTATATTCAGTAATAGTTTTTTTTAAAGAATGAAAACAAGATTTTATTACTTCTAGTAATATCAACTGAATACACATAAGAAGATATAATAAGACAAGGAACAAAACCTCAAAAATGGAGGAACATTGGTTCTAAAGAATAAATAAAGTTACAGGAGAATACAGTGGTGGAAATTAGGGTTAGGCTATAGTTTAGATGTATTCACATATATTATCATTAATAATAATAATAATAATAAATAATACAATAATTTTTTAAAACATATTATACAAGCTCTTAAATTTACTTAATGATGAAAATTCTTAAAATGTATTTGAACATCCTTCCAAATAATTGAGACATGGCCTTTTGTAGTATTAGTGTTTTTCTGTTTCAATTATATAGGACAATTTGAGTAGTATTGATATTAGATCTTCATGGTAATTCTGAAAGAATTCTGCACTGAAACCATCTGGCCCTGGCAACTTTTTTTGGTTAGGAGACTTTTAATAACATCTAATTTTTTAAGTTTCAGAGATACTGAAGTCATTTACCTGGCCTTGGTTTAATTTTGATAAGATGTATCTGTCTAGAAAGTTGTCCATCTGTTCTAAGTTTTCCATTTATGGAGTAGAGATTTCTCAAGTATGACCTAATGAATCTTTGAGTTTTTTCTGTGTCTCTTTTTATGTCCCTCTTTTCATTTATTATTTTCTTGATTCAGATTCTTTTTTATTTCCTTTTTTTCTTAATTTGGAACAGAGTTTGTCTCTCCTGTTGATTTAAAAAAAAAACAAATCAGATTTATTGAGTCTTTGTAATTTTTTGATTGCTTCAATTTTATTAATTTTAGCCCAGAGTTTGATTATTTCTAGTCTTCTCCTTTCCTACCTTTCTCTGTGTAAGATTGCTTTTTGTTTTTCTAGAATCCTCAGGTGTGTTAAGTCACTTGTGAAAATTTCTTCAAATTCTTTATATAAGTACTTAATCCTATAAATTTTCTTCCTAGTATAGCTTTTCTTGTGTCAAATAACTTTAGGTATGTTGTGCATTTATTTCCACTGAATTCTAAGAAAACTTTAATTTCTCTTTTATTTTTTTTTTGACACAAAGGTGATTCAGATCACAGTAGTTTGTTTTACGTTCAGTCATGGTCATCTAGCATAAAAATGAAATGGGATTGTGTTCTGTTCCATTGTAAATAAATGTCCTTTCTACTGGTTTAATAAAAAAACAAACAAACAAATAAATAAATAAAAACATTGATTGGCCAAGGGTAGACAGGAAGTGTGGGTGTTGCAACTAGACTAAGAAAACTATGGGAATATCTCAGAGCAGAGAGAGACACCCCAGAGATGCCAAGAAGGCACAATGAGATGGTAGCAGATGCAAAGGAAAGAAACTGAAATGCTGCTGTGAAAAAAGATATTGAGCTGCATGGTTGAACAGAATAAGAATAAGGGGTTAGTTTAAGGGTAAAGAGTTAGCAAGCTATATAACTGGGTCCTAGGTCAATCAGCATAAAATTATTATATGCGTCTGTGTGATTCTGTGGGCCTGCCAGACTAAAGATCAAACCTCTGCTCTAGACTCAGACGTTCAGGCCAGAAATCTAATACAACATGAAAACAACCTGAAAGAAAACAAAACAAAACATGATCATTTTATAAGATGAGAAAAACAGCCTTTGACAAAATCCAATACCCAATTATAATAGAGTGTTTGGAAAAATTAAGGTTACAAAGAACATATTTAAACATAAGAAAGGCAATATACAGCAAGCCAACAGCGAACATTAAATTAAATAAAGAGAAACTCAAGTAATCCTACAACCTAAAAATGTAAATGCCTATGAAATGCAAATGCTTATAATACACCAAATAGACTAGATACCCTCAACTCTGCTCAACACATAATAATTAAAACATACAGAATAAAAAAAAAGAATTTTAAGAACTGCAAAGGAAAAGATCCAAGGAATTTATAAAGGCAGACCCATCAGAATAATACTCAAATTCTATATGGAAATTATAAAAGCTAAAAGGTTCTGGACAGATGTAATACAGAGACTATGAGACCACAGATGCCAGCCCAGATGACTATACCTGGCAAAATGCTCAATAAATGGAGTAAACAAGATATTTCATAACAAAACCTGTTTAAACAATATCTTTCCACAAATCCAGCTTTGCAGATAGCACTAGAAAGAAAACTCCAACCTAACAAAGTTATAAACATCCAAAAACCACAGCAATATAAAATACCATGGAAGTAAACCCCAAAGAAGTGAAATACACACACTACTACTACTACTACTACTACTACTACTACAATAAATAACAGAAAGTAAATATCACTTGTCATTATTATCTCTTAATATCAATGGACTCAATTAATCTATAAAAAGACACAGGCTAGCACAATGAATACCAAAACAGGTTCCATTCTTCTGTTGCGTATAAGAAACACACCTCATCTTTAAAGATATAAGGCCACCGAGTAATGGATTGAAAAAAAATGTTCCAATCAAATGGACTCAAGAAAAAAGCTTGTGTATTTATTCTAATATCAGACAAAACAGATTTTAAACCAAATTTAATCAGAAGAGATTAAAAAAGATATAAATTATTCATCTCATGAAAAATTTGTCAAGAAGAAATCTCAATCCTGAACATTTATCTTTCCATTAGAAGAGCACCCAGATATGTAAAAGAAAAATTACTAAAGCTTAAACTCTACAACATACCCCACATACTAATAGTGGGAGACTTCAATACCCCACTTTTACCAGTGCATGTATCTTCCAGACAGAATTTGAACAGAGAAACAATAACGCTAACTGATATTATAACACAAATGAACTCAATATATATATATAATATATATATATACACAGAACATTACACCCAAATATGAAAGAATACATCTGCTTCTCAGCACCCATGAAACTTTCTCTAAAACTGATCACATACTCAGTCATAAAACAAACACGAATACATGCAAAAGATAGGAATGACTTCTTGTATTATGTCAGATCACCATGAACTAAGGCTAGAGTTCAACAATCACACAAACCACAGAAAGCCTAATAATTTATGGAAACTAAATATCTCTCAATTAAATTACCTCTGGTTTAAGGAGCAAGTAAAGAAGGAAATCAAAGACATCTTAGAATTTAATGAAAATGCATCTATAACATATCCAAATTTATGGGCCACAATAAAAGCAGTGCTAAAAATTAAGGTAATTATTATTGCTACTTATTAATATATAATTTGTATATTATAATTTTTGTTATATTTTATAATTTATAAAATAAGTATAAATTCTACTTTAACTGAAGAATAGATTTTAAAAAAATGAGGTACATTTAAATAATAGAGTAGTATTTAGTAGAAAAAAAATGATGTTCTGAAATTTGCAGGAAATAGATGAAACTAGAAAAAAAAGCAAATCATCCTGAGTGAGTAACACAGAACCACAACCAGAACCACAGTATGTACTCACTCATAAGTTGATTTTGGACATAAAACAAAGGATAACCAGGCTACATTTTTTTAACTCCTGAGCAGCAAGATATGAACCAGTAACCTAGTAGAGACAATAATGGCTAGCCCAAGAATCCACAAACTTGACTCCACCTAAGAGTCCAAGTAATAGCAAATAGGGTGTTTGAACTTGCATTGTAATCAAATTGATGACTATCCTAATTGTCATAAGAAAATCTTCATCCAGAATCCGATGTAAGCAGATGCAGACATAACAACTGTGTCAAGTTCCCAGTCCAGTCGAAGAGAGACAGAAGAGATTATAAGAGCAAAAACATAAAGATCATAATGAGGAAACCCACAAAGACAGCTGACCTGAGCTTAGTCAGTGACTTTGGACTAACACGTGAGGAACATGCATGTCACAGAACTAGGCCCTCTGAATGTGGATTACCATTGTGTGACTTGGATATTTTCTGGTAACTCTGGCACTGGGACCGGAATAAATTACTATTGCATGATCTGACTTTTGGAGCTTATTCCTTATAGAGGGATGCTTTGCTCAGCGTTGATACCTGGGAGAGGAACTTGGTCCTGTACGATGCAATATGCCAGACTGTATTTATTTCCCCTGGAAGTCCTATGGTCTCTGAGGAAAGGATGGGATAGGGTAGAGGGAAGTTGGAGGATAACCTGGGAGAAAAAATAAAGGAAGAATAATGGCTTGAATGTAAAAAAAAAAATTAAATAAAAAATATGTAAATATCTGTCTAGTTAATAATGAAAATATTCTTCCAGAAACTGTCAAATATTTCTCAAAATATATAAAATATTTTGATGAAAAAATTCTATGTAAATTTACTGAATATGTTTACCTTTCTTCTGAAAACATCTCTAACACAAAATCAAAACTTTTAAATGAAAATAAAATAAGAGTGGAATTTCCATAAAACACCTATTCCTTAAAAACTCTGCTTAAAACAATGTAAGTTGCTAACACCTATATTAGAAGTTGTCAGACCTCCACAACAGCCCTCTGGTATTTTGAATGCTATAAGTCACATACTAATAAATATGCACGTGCGCACATACACACACACCAGACCATAAAAAATTATACCATATTTTAATCCCATATAATATGTGCAGGCTAAAAAAGATTTGTTATAAAATATAAATAAGGGGCTGGAGAGATTGCTCAGTCATTAAAGGTTAGGCTCACAACCAAAAATGAAATATAAACAAGATACTTAATAATCATTAATATCAGTTAAATGTATGAAACAATTGAAGCATAGACAATAGTGGATATATGAAGAATAAACAAAGCATTAATTTTTTCTCCTGGTTAATTTCTCAGCCTGAAATTTTTAATTGATATGATGGCCACACCATTCTGTTTTTAAAGTAAACTCTTGAGGAATTAATAAACTTACAATGTCATTGGGTTACTAGAATAATAGATATGGCAATCCTCAAGGCTCCTAGTAATTTCAGTTGACTTTTCTGGCTGAAAAACTTTAGTTGATGACTACAAATCAATTATAGTTAACTTATTTCTTCCCACTGTTCAAAGATTGACTTTAACAGCAAGGGGTTCCTTTCTATAGACAGTGGATATCACAAACAATTGAGAGAGTTACTTTCTCAGGAGGAAACTTTGTTAAATTGAAATAGTGGAAAAAAAAAAGGAGGAAAAAAACTTGTCAAAAATCTGGAGAGTTTATTTCAACAAATACTTAGTTTATTTCGAAGTGGTTGTAGATGAACTACATAGTACTATAAGATATACTGCATAACAGAAAGTCAGATTATTTGAATACTGGTCACTAAAAGAAAGTAATTCAGTCTGCAATTTAAAACTATAACTTGCTTTTAAAATTTCATTGAAAAGTACATTTTGCTAACATTTTATGGACAATTATATACCATCATAATATAGAGTATTTAGAAAATAGTGTTGGATACTTTGGGAACACTAGTCAACAACATAGGTATAAGCTTTGAGAATAAACCAAGTCTGCAAATAATTCATATGTGATCAATGTTCATTATATCATTATGCCTATAGTTATAATGAAAATATATGCATCATTTTTTATTGTAGAATTTAATCAAAAAATCAACTAATGATAGAAATATAAGTATGATTAACTATATACAATTGAAATATTAAATAAGATATATATATATATTTAAATATACCAAAAAAATCTTAGAGGTAAGAACACTGTGATTTCAGTAAGTGTCATAAGTAAAACTCATGGAAAAATATAAAAGTTACATTACAAACCATGGACCCATGTCCAGAGCAAAGTTAGAGGTGAGCAGATTCTGGATCCTGGGCCACATGGACAATTCCTCTCCCATCGAAGACACACCCATGCTCTGACCTCACTCAGTTGCAAAAGACTTTCCAAAATGATCTCTAAAGACACATAGCATGAGAGATATCCCACAGCCAGGTCCTGCCTCCGGGGCAAGCTGTGTCATCATAGACAAATACCTTCAAACCATGGATCCATGTCCAGAGCAGAGTCAGAGATCATGCAGACACCATGTCCAGAGCACACAGTAGATACACAACCCCTCTAGCCACAACTGACTAAGAACTGACTAAGAGTGAACCAAGGAAGCAATGGGCAGATGCCAGTGTAAGAATATATATAAAAATATGAAGAGAAACAAGGCAACACAAAGACCTGAACAGAAAAAAAAAAACAGAAGGAAATAACAACAAAAACATCTTTACGAATATTATAGAAGCCTTAAAAGAAGATATAAAAAATCCCTTAAAGAAACAGAAAAATACAAACAAAAAATCTGAACAGATGAACAAATCCTTGAAAGAAAACTAAGAAAAGTAAAACCAACAACTGAAAGAATCATTCTAGAAACTAAAAATTGAAATAGAAGCAATAAAGAAGTCACAAAATGAGGCAAAGGTAGAAAAGGAAATCTAAAGAAATATACTGGAACTACTGATACAAGCATTAACAACAGAGTCCAAGCATGTACCTAAACACTCTGTAGCAGACAGAGATAAACTTTGACTGTCAAGGTCCCCCCAACTGCTTTTGAGGGAATTTGCATAGACACCTGCCTCCAACTGATCAAACAGAGAAGGACTGAGGACTCTGAAAGACAGACTCAGACCCTGTCCAAAGGTGAGGTGGGTTCAGCAGGCCCAGGCACCTGAATCCCTACTAGGGAAAATTGTGTTCTGGTCGGTCCCACTTCTGGGACCAGGTGCTGTCTATGGAACATATCCCCACATGCTCTGTAGCAGACAGAGATAAACTTTGGCTGTCAGGGTTCGCCAAGCTGCTGCTAACGGAACTCCCATGGCCACCTCCCCTCCAACTGCTCAAACAGAGAAGGATTGAAAATTTGAAATTCAGTCCCCTCTCCAGAGCAGAGGTAGAGATTGAGCAGACCTTTTGTTCAGAGGTGACAGGAGACACACAAGCCCACATAACACAACTGACCAGGAGCCACCTAATTGTGAACAACTCAAGACATGGGCAGACACCAGTGCAAAAATTTATATAATAACATAAAGAACAACAAGGTAACTCCAGAAGAACGTGGCAGTCCTACAACTACAAGACCTGAACTGAGCAATGAAGAGGAAACAGAAGGAAGCAACACCAAAAATTCCTTTATGATGATCATTGAAGCTCTCAAAGAAGATATGAAAAATTGCCTTAAAGAAATAGAAGTAAAAACAAACAAAAAATTGGAAGAGATGAACAAATCTATGAAAGAAAACCAAGAAAATGTAAACCAAAAAATGAAAGAAGCATGCCAGGAATTAAAAACTGAAATTGAAGCAATAAAAATGAGGCAAAGATGGAAATAGAAAACCTGAAGAAAAAAGCTGGAACCACAGATACAAGTATAACCAACAGAGTTCAACAAATGGAAGATAGAATCTCTGAAGTAGAACACTCAGTAGCTCAAATAGATATATCAGTCAAAGAAAATACTAAAACCAAAAATGCCATAATTCAAAATGTTCAGGAAATCTGGGTCACCATGAAAAGACCTAACTTGAGAATAATAGGAATAGAAGAAGGAGAAGAATACCAGGTCAAAGGCACAGATAATGTTTTCAACAAAATCATAGAAGAAAACTTCCCTAACCTGAAGAAGGAAATGCCTACAAAGATACAAGAAGCTTACAAACAGCAAATAGATATAACCCCCCCCAAAAAGTCAGTGTGCCACATTGTAATCAAGCAACAAAACATACAGAACAAAGAAAAAATTTTAAGAGCTACAAAAGAAAAGGACCAATTTATGTATAAAGGCAGACCCATCAGAATAACACCTCACTATTCAATGCAAATGATGAAAGCTAGAAGGGCTTGGTCAGAAGTTATACAGATGCTAAAAGAGCATGACTGCCAAACTAGAATACTATACCCTACAAAATTATCACTCACCATAGATGGAGTAAACAAGATATTTCATGGCAAAGCCAGACTGAAACAATATCTACCTACCAATCCAGCACTACAGAGAGAATTAGAAGGAAAACTTCAACATAAGGACCCCAGATACACCCAGGAAACCAGAAACAACCAATACTTCCACAGAAGAATGCTCCAGGGAAAGGAAATACAAACAAGTTACCACCAAAAAATGGAAGGAAATATCAATCAATGGTCACTAATATTCCTTAATACTAATGGAATCAACTACCCTATAAAACGTCACACACTAACAAGACGGATACAACATCAGAAGCCATCCTTCTGTTGCCTACAAGAAAAACACACCTCACCACAAAAATAGATACAGGCTTAGAGTAAAGGATTAGGAAAAGATTTTCTGGTCAAATGGTCATAAGAAACAAGTGAGGGTTGCCATCCTAATATCTAATAAAGAAGACTTTAAGCTAAAAGCAATTAAAAGGGACCAAGATGGTCATTACTTATTCATCACAGAAAAAAATTGTTCAAGAGGAGATTTCAATCCTGAATATTTATGCCCCTAATATGAGGGCACCTACCTATGTAAAAGAAACACTACTAAAGCTCAAATCTCACATCAATTCTAACATCCTAATAGACGGAGACTTCAATACCACACTTACAACTCTGGATAGGTTAATCAGATAGAGATTCAACAGAGAAATAAGGAGTCTAAAAGAGGTTATAATGCAAATGCATTTAATAGATATCTACAGAAGCTTCCAGCCAAATGAAAATAAATATATTTATTACTCAGGTCCTCATGGAACTTTCTCCAAAATTGACCACATAATTGATCATAAAGCAAATATCAACAAATACAAAAAATAGAAATAATCCCTTGTAACGTATCTGACCACCAGGGCCTAAAGTTAGAGTTCAACAACATCAAAAATCAAGGAAAGCCTACCAAAACATGGAAACTAAACATCACTCAGCTGAACCATCCCTGGGTCAAGGAAGAAATTAAGAAAGAAATCAAAGTTTTCCTAGAATTTAATGAAAAGAAATCCAAACTTATACAAAGTTGTGGGACACAATGAAATCAGTCTTGAGAAGAAAATTCATTGCACTAGATGCCTACATGAAAAACCTAGAGAAATCCCACACTAGAGACCTAACAGCTCAGCTGAATGCCTTAGAACAATTAGAAGCAAAATTACCTAGAAGGAGTAGACGACAGCAAATAATAACTTAGAGCTGAAATCAATACAATTGAAACAAAGAGAAAAATAGAAAGAATTAATGAATCTAAGAGTTGGTTCTTTGAGAAAGTCAACAAGATATATAAGCCCTTAGCCAAACTAATCAAAAACAGAGAGACAGTGTTCAAATCAACAAAATCAGAAATGAAATGGGGGACATAACAACAGACCCCCAGGAAATACAGAGAATTATCAGATCATATTTTGAAAATCTGCATTCCACAAAAATGGAAAACCTAGAAGAAAAGGACAGCTTTCTGGACAGGTACCATTTACCAAAATTAAATGAAGATCAGATTAATTACATAAACAGGCCTATAACCATTAAGGTAATTGAAGCTACCATTAAAAGCCTCCCCCAAAATAAAAGCCCTGGTCCAGATGGTTTCAATGCTGAATCCTACTAGACATTCAAAGAAGAATTACTACCGTTACTCCTCAAACTATTTCACACAGTAGAAACTGACAGAATATTGCCAAATTCCTTGTATGAAGCCACAATTACCCTAATACACAAGCCACTCAAAGACACACCATAGAAGGAGAAATACAGACCAATTTCCCTTATGAATATTGATGCAAAAATTCTCAACAAAATTTTAGCAAATGGTATACAACAATGTATAAAAAATATCATCCCTCTCTGCGGCATCCCAGCCCACTCTGGAGCAGGGGCAGCTGAACTCTGCACCTGGCCACACCCGCAGCCCCTGCTGCTCAGGGAATCTACTAAGAGCCCTACTGCGACCCTGAACTGAGTGAACTGAGCAAACCAACTGCAGGGGTCTATGAGGGGCGGATTCGAACCCTGACCAGAGGTGAGGAGGGCTCGGCGGGCCTCAGCGCCTGT
>PVIH01021261.1:0-30203 GCA_004025045.1 Sigmodon hispidus | reverse complement strand
CAGATACCTGAGCCTATACTGCAGATACCTGAGCCTATACTGCAGATACCTGAGCCTATGCTGCAGATACCTGAGCCTATACTGCAGATACCTGAGCCGATAGCTGCAGATACCTGAGCCTATACTGCAGATACCTGAGCCTATACTGCAGATACCTGAGCCTATAGCTGCAGATACCTGAGCCGATAGCTGCAGATACCTGAGCCTATACTGCAGATACCTGAGCCTATAGCTGCAGATACCTGAGCCGATAGCTGCAGATACCTGAGCCTGTAGCCGCATTTTATAGTCCTCAGAGCAGGAGCTTCTGCACATCCCATGGCTTCTGTGGAGGAGCTGAGACATAAGAGTGACCTCAGTCAGACAGACTCACAGCACCTGGTGTCAGTTTTTCTGATGCCTCTCTTTACAGACACTTTAGGAGAAAGCATGATCCTTCTAGACACACTTCCTTATTCACTCACCCTATTTCTCACTTCTATTCATCCACACACTTACACACACTTTCCCATGTACTCAGCATCCATCTGCTCATCCAAGTAAACATCTAACTACTTACCCATATACCATCTGCCCATCATCCATCCACCTGCCTCTCTACCAGTCTACTTATCCATCCATGCTCCTCCCACCAATCTATCCACCCATCTGCCCATCTATTTACCTATCCACAAGTCCACTGTGTGCTTATCCATTCATCCACCCACATGCCCAGCCTAACCACACATCCATCCTTCCATGCAAGGTTTGTTTCTTTTTTTAAGATTTATTATGTATAGAGAGTACCAGATGTCATCACAGATGGTTGTGAGCCACCATGTGGTTGCTGGGAATTGAACTCAGGACCTCTGGAAGAACAATCGGTGCTCTTAACCTCTGAGCCATCTCTCCAGCCCCACAAGGTTTATTTCTTGAGCATTCAACATATGTTGGTTCCTGTGTTAGGTGCTGGAAAACAGAAATGACTGCAATAAATATGGCCCAACTTTGGGGGAACATAAACAGTTCTAAGCTGAGGAACATCTGGATCTTCATGGTCCTGACCACTGAGGAAGCCTGGGTCTCTAGGTTCTCAGAACCAGACAGAGGCTGTGGGAAAAGATAGTGCTGATGCCAACAACATCTGCCCGTCTGTGCCAAAAGATGCCGTCTGAGCCTTCTCACTTTGCTTCTCGAATGGTGGAAGCCAAGGTCAAGGAGAGGAAGTGAAGAAACACGTCGTCCGTCATGTTAGCTTGGATGGAGAAAGACTCCCTCCGGAGCCTGAGCTGGAAAGTCACTGTGTCCTTTTGGAGCAGAAGTTGGTTTTGTTAACATCCTGAGCAACTGGAGGAAACAGGGTTGGAGCTGGTCTCTGCCCCTGACTTTATTCTCAGGGCTGGCAGGCTGTTTGAGGCTTGGCTCACATTCAAGCATGTGGCAGTGCCTCCCAGGAGTCTTTGCCTCACTCTGTGAAGTCCAGGTGACACCTGACAAAGCAGTGACAAGGGCTCCATCCCCAGATGCCTCCTCTCCTCACCTCCTTCCTCTTGCCTACATCATGCACACATCACTTACAGAATGTGTCCTTTAAAGACATCTGTGCCCAGCTCTAGACAGAGGACCCAACAAGATGTGGGAATGGAGGTTGGAGAAAGACAGAGCGGGAATAGCCTAACCCCACTCACCCTGTTTCTCCATGGGTGGAAGGTCACTTGGAACCAGACCTGTATCAGAGCACTCTGCTTCCTCAAGGGCCACAGAAGGAAGTCACTCACTGATTAAACTTGCTTCTTCCAAGATGAGATAGATTCATTTTTAATTATCATGGTTTATAAGAAACAGCCCCTGGCCTAAGGAATTTCTTCTTCTGCTTCCTCCCCTCCCTGAGGCCTTGACTTGAGGACCCTGTCAGGTCCTCTGATTTCCCACTAAAATGTGCTATATGCCCTGTGCTTCAGGACGTCCCCAGAATTGCTTTCATGCTTTGGGACATAGCATCTAATTGTTGGTAAGTTGTTCCAGGCAGAAAACCAGCTATAACTGGGCCTTCTTGGGCTCTGTTCTTCTGTGTCTTTAAAAATCTTCCTAGTGGAAGAGTCAGCAGGCTCAGTTTTCAGGCCTCCTGACTTTTCCTGTGGTGACCAGTGGGTAGCCCACACTACTGTCCCCTGCCCCTGCTTGTCATATAGAGTTTTAGTCCTGGCATTAAGTGGAGGGTGGGCTTCTGGTCCAAAATATTACAAGAATTTTAGTATAATGAGACAAGGCACACAAATTAGGTAGCACATGGTGAGAACAGAGTCTGTGACTGACAGATCCTATGGGTCCTTCCCCAAGGCATTAGGGTGCCATCATTTCCACAGAAACCAGCTATAAAAACTCACAGATCTCACCCCTTGCTTTTGTCCAAGCTAGAACTCCCAACACAGCTGTTCATCTAGGGGAGAGAAGTCAGGCCCCCCCATGCACCTCCACATCCATTCAGTATCAAGAGCAGTCTGGAGCCAACCGGATGTCTTGTACTTGTCCCCCACACTATGTGAAAGCTCAGATATGCAGAAGATAGATCTGCGTCAGGGGCAACCTACCTAGGATGAGCAAGCAGCTGGGCCCCAGAGTCCTGACCAGTTTGGACCTCCATCCACCCCTCCCTGTCAATCAGTGCTAAAGCCACACACACCTTCCTCCTGTATATACTCCTCTAGCCTACGAGGGCCCTGGCTCAATGCTGCCAGAGTCCTGGCTTCAGGGTAGGGACTTCCAACACACTTCTCACCATCTCTGCCCACCACACACTGTCACTGTGCACACAGAGACCCAAAGTCAGTCTGCTGGTTCTTACCAAAGCTGCTGGCTCCTGAGATGGGCTTCAGTCCAACACGCCTCTCCAATGTGCCCAGCCTGTACCCTCAGAGCCAATAGAGACATGGATGGAAAGGCTTAGGAAGAGCCAGACAGGAAGGGAGGTGCAGACAGAAACATGCAAAGAGAGACAGCGAGACAGAGAGGTGGGTACAAGGAGACATACAGGCGAGACACACCAAAGAAACAGACACCAACATAGACAGAGATGAGATAAGAAACAGAAAAACATAGAGAGAGACAGATATCATGGAAGAGAGAAAGAAATAGACAGTGTTACAGCACACAGCAGACAGAATTCACCTCCCTGGGTCTGCATCTGGGGTAAAAGGGGAAGAGCCCTTTCCTGGCTTGAGAACTCCGGGCATGTGTTTCTATTTTTAACCAAGCTTGGGCCTAGGCATCATGCAGCCACAGCAGTGACATAGAAGCACTCACTACATCAGCAGGCACTCAGGGCACACTGGTATATGCCAAACCAACGTCCTGCAGAACCCCACTGAGTGCAGAGTGCCCTGGAGCCTTCACCCAGTGGGACTCCCTTCCTCTCTGCCTGCCTGACTCTAGTTCTCCAGAGCTTGGCCTCAGAGCCAGCCCCACTGTGGTTCCCAGCCAGCTGAGTACACTCCATACCTCTGGAGCAGCTCCTTATCACGACTCCCACAAGGCAGTGCACTTGGAAGCCTGAGAAATGCCTAGAATAGGAGCCTTTTAGCCTCACCTTCAAGGGCTGGTCCAGGTGTAGAAGCCAGAGGCCAAGGTGGCTGCCACATAGGTGAGCATCATGGATGAATGGTCCCTAAGACCTTTCTGATGCCACTATGTATTAATCAGCCTTGTTCATGGAATCTAGACCCTGCCTGCCCTCAAGTACCTCAGGAACATTTTTCTTGGCTGACATGTTCCAAACACCCCGCTTAGTTTCAGGCTCTGTCCTTCAAGCTGGACAGTCTTGACATGAGATCCATAGGAAGGTGTTACAGGCTGTAGGGGTCCTCAAGGATCCAGAACCTTTGCCCAATATGGTAAGCTGAGGTTCCTCTGGAGTTCCTGGAGCTCCCCAAAGATGTGTGCAGACCCCTGCATTCATCTGCCACTGGCAGGAGGAAGCCCTGAGAACTGGGGATAGTGTCAGGATGGACTCCTAACATGGTCATGGTATCTGAGCACTGTTACACGTCATGTCTCCTCTTATCACAGTTCTGAGGCTCCTAATCTCTAACCCAGCTCTGCAAATAAAACACCACCTCCCTAGCTGGTACTAGTGCTTCCGCCATGTGCCTTTCAGATGCAAGCCTCACGGGCACATTTTCTCCTCCTCACTCCCCATTTTCTGAGTGAGGAACAACAGGTCCTATTCTGGGTATCAGGACCCTTCCACACTTCATGACAGCAGTCACAAACTAAGGGTGGAAACCTCATGTCCCCATAAGGTGGAGCCTTGAGAGCTCATGTGACTAAGTTGTCCTTCCCTGAAGATACAGATTGCTTCCTTCTCTGTGTCTCTACCACCTCTGATGAGAAGCATCCAAGGCACCCATGTCTGCTTTATCTCCCATCTAAGGCCCAGCAGCACCTGGCACTTATGGACTCTTTGTAGGTACTTTGGGAAGGACCAAGTAAGTGGATGGATTTGGAGGGAAACCCTAACACAGCTCTCTGGATTCCTTCTCTCCCTCACGGTCTCTCTCTGGCCATCCTTGGCTTCACTGTGCAAAGCTCTATAATGTAGAAAGCAGAAGCAGATGGTTCTCCACTTATACTGTGGGCTCATTGTAGACATCTAAATCAGCATCCCTCCCAAGGCTTGTTCAGGCCTCTCTATGTACCCCCATGAAAATCCCTCCCCAATTCCTTCCCTGAGTCAACGCCCAGGAGCACAAGCTAGTCCACTGAGCACGAGTGGCCTAGAAGTCATAGAATCCTGTCTGCAGGGCACCCATCCAGCCTAGGCATGTGAAGACATCAGTCAGACTCCAGGTGACATTGGCAGCACAGACCGAGGATGTCACCTTGTTTTTGCTCACATGACCCCATCTGTACAGAAGTTTCTGGACAGGTCACCCCCATCTGAGCCATGCCCAGGTTGTTTCTGCCTCTTTCCCCAGAGATCTGGGAGCTATTGTGCTGCCCAGTGTTGAGTCCCCAGGGAACCGCCCACACCAGAGACAAGCATACCTCTGAATGTGGCTGTCAGCTCTGACATGTCTGTTGCCCTGCAGCTTCGAGCACATGCGGTGGACATGAACGGGAACAAGGTGGAGAATCCTATTGATCTGTATATCTATGTCATCGACATGAATGACAACCGTCCTGAGTTCATCAACCAGGTCTACAATGGCTCTGTGGATGAGGGCTCCAAGCCAGGTGAGGCTTGGCAGATGTGCTGGCATTTGCCCCTTGGGGACTCTATACACTCTACAGGACTCATACATGAGGCTGGCACTATTAACACACAACACTGGCACCATTCTTACACACCTGAGGGTACCAAGAGGCTGCAGGGAGTGGGTGCTATAGCAACAGTGAATAGCCTGATGGAGCTCAAAGCTTGGGTATGGGAGGAGAAAGGAAGAGGTGACTGACATGCCAGAAAAGATGGATCCTAGGCAAGGGACCAAAGTTTTGACTAGACTAGAACTGATATGAAAGAATCAACATTGAAGACAGAAAGACAGAAGATGAATGGACAAACTCTTGAGGGGTGGAGACATCTTATAGCAATGAAGAGAAGTTACTTCATCATCTGCGTGGGGGCATATCTGAATACCTAAGAGGAGGGTGTTCACTATCTTGTAGTAAATGTGTTTGGGTGGTGAGTGTGAATGCAGTTACACATGTGTGAGTACACATGTAAGAGGGTGTATGTGAAAGTCAGAGGTTAACCTCGGGTGCTGTTCTCCAGCTTATCATCCACTCTGTTTTCTGAAGCAGGGTCTCACTCATCTAGAAATCTCTGTATCGGCTAGACTGGCTGGCCAGCAAGCCCCAGGGGTTCATCTCTCTGTGCCCTTCCAGATCTGGGATTTTAAGCATGTGCCACTCTGTCTGGCTTTTTCACATGGATTCTAGAAGTTGAACGCGGTTCCTTACAAGCATGCTAGCAGCGGAGCGCCTCCCTCCCTTAAAGCAGTAGGATGTATAAGCACTCCCTAGTCTCCACAAGACCGGCCATTGCGCTGCCACCAGGAGCCATTAGGACGTAGGCTCAATTGTTTGTAGCCTAGGTCAGACTACAAAAAGTTAGGCTTTTATTGTTTGAGGGGATATTTTGCTTTGGCTTTTGGTCTTTTTGTCTCTATGGTAACATGTAGACTATAAACTGTAGCACAGGAGAGAGGAACATGTGTTGGAAGAGAACCTAGGAAAGGTAGAAACTATGCCAACCTGAGTCAGAAAAATCAGGCCAGAGACCAAGGCCCACCAAACAAGCCAAAACTTTCTCCATGCCCAGAAGGTGAGCCCCTGTGTCAAGACCCTCTGTACCCCCCCACCCCTGAGAACTGGCCCAGAGCTTGTCTCTTCCCCCCCCCCCCCGAGAACTGACCCAGGGCTTGTCTTCCCACAGGCCTTCACTCACTATGCGTCAGGTCTCACTATCGCTGCATTCCACAGCTACTGACAAGAAGGTGTGCCACTCACCATTTAGGTGTGAGGTCATTTTAGGACCAGGCAGCTATGTATGGGGCTCACAACACAGGTTCCCGCATCCCCAATCCTGCTGGAGTCCTATGTAGAGGAACAGAGTGCTAGCCAGCCTCATACCTGATAGGCCCACTAGCGGGTCTTTTCAGGAGATGTCAGCCTAGGAATTAACAAATCCCTGTGGATCCCACTGAGCTGTTCCCTGCATTGCCAGCTGGGAGGACCTCACTAGACAATCTTTGATCCAGGAATGGTACATTGGATAAGGCCATGGAAGCCTCTGCTGATGATACCAGGTACATCCATTTAAAACCCATGTCACTCAGGTAAGCTTGAAATTCAGAGAGAGAGCAAGCCACTCCACAGGAATATCTCAGACACTTACATTAAAATGTTTCCCTCATTATTTACTTAGTGCCCTGACAGTCCCAAATCTGGTGCTCTGCTGAGTACCGGACAAAACAGAGGCAGTTTCCTCTTGGAAATCCAGTGTAAGCAAAGCCAGACCAGGCTGTCCTCCAAGAAGCCACCTGCTCCCCAGCTACATGGGCCGCATGAGGGGTCAACCTCATCTAACTAGGGCATGAGGGCAAACATTTATCACACTCTCCTCCACTGGCAGAGGTTGTCATTGCTCTGTCTCTGGGGACTGATGTTTCAACAAGGCAATTGCATTTTCAAGTGATTGTCTTTCAGGGTGGTGAGACACTGGTGAGCCCAGTGTCACCGGAGGGAACAAGATATAACATCATTTCTGTGGAACCTTAGGCAGCTCATCCAAAGGCAATCCCTTGAGAGGAAGGGGCAGGCGGAGGGCAGGCAAATTAGCTACAAGCAACTGAGGGTAGCCAAGGGCACCTCTTGGAGGGGCTGGAGGAGGCGAAGGCACAGCTGTGGTGTGTTAGCACAGAGGCAAGTGTCCTGTCATCCAAAACTTGGAACTTATCTGAAGGGCCTGAGGTTCTCCTGGCCTTCCTCTCACAAATCAGCCTTCCCACACCTTCTTTAAAGCAAACAGAGAAAAAATAATGATAATTAAAAAACAGCATGTGTCTCTGGCATTGACTCATCGGATCAAAAAAGCATCATGTTGCTGGTGCGTCTCAGAAAGCCCATAAGCCATGAAGCTTGCAGTAGCAACATTAGGTCATTTCAGAGCTTGCCAGGCAAGGGAGTCCTCATAGATCCGAATTCGGCTCTTGGGCTGCTCACAGAGAACTTTCCAAGGACTGAGTGTAAGTCCTGAGTGGCTTTCGGGGCTCCTGGGACTACAGAGTCTGTCTCCAGTTCCTGGAGGAGACATGTTCAGACCAACTATGAGATGAGGCCTGATGATGTCACATTAACCTACCATTTCCTTCCTCCCTGGACCCCAGCCAAGGGCAAGAATGTGGCGTCCCTTCCTGGGCCCTGGCAATTGTCTGCAATTTCTTCTCCTCCATCAGTAAATTGCAGTAATGGAAGGGTCTTTGTAGGAGGAAGGAAAGCCAGTGCTGGAAATTAGTCATTATTCTCTGCAAAGATGGTCTAATGAGAGGTTTCAGATGTGCGTCCTAATGGGAAACAAATGGAGAAGATTAAATATTGACTAAGCTGTTAGAGAACACTGAAGGGCCATCACAAGCAGCCTGGGGTCCCACATGTGGCCCTGCCCATCTCACTTTCCTTCACAGCTTCAACCTTCTCCCAGTCTTCTCTCAACTGTAGGAATTTACTAGAAATGTCTTTTTATCTAAATCATGGGCTTGTTAAAAACTGTACATTGACATGAAGCTGTGAGAAGTAATACAGCCTGCCACCCCCACCTTCCTCACCTGACTCCCACAGTAGAATGGGCTAGACCAGCACATGGGCCATACCTAGGAGGTGGCATCAATGTAGGCACAGCCATGTTAAGGGCTGGCCAGTACCACCAGAACTCTCTGTGTGTTTAGGTATCTCTATGTCTGTGTCGATGTGTATCTGTGTGTCTTTGTGTATGCATCTGTCTGTGTCTAGGTGTTTGTTGTCTCTGTGTGTGTATATCTGTGTGCATCTGTGTTTATACATGTGTGTGTGTGCATGAGTGTCTGTGCATCTAGGTGTTTGTGTCTAAGCAATCGGTTTCTATGCGGTCTCGTCTTCTATGCAGGGCCCTGTCATCAAGACACAAAAAAAAACCTATGATGATGTAAACTGCCCTCCATGGGCTCATGGAATCTGTGAAAGGAAGTGGATCTGAGGACAGGCCTTGAGCCTTGATAATCCAATCCCTATTCCTGTCTGCTTCCTACTTCCTGTTTCATCAAGATGTGAGGAAGTTAGAAGCCCCAGCATCCCTTCCTCTCCAGGCCTCCTTCTGCCATGCCTATCCTATCCCTCCATCATGACGATGTCCCCCGACTGTGAGCTGAAGTAAACTCTCTTTTCTGTAAATTGCTTTCTTTTTAAAAAAAAAAAAAAAGATCATTAGGAATTTTTTTTTAACTTTATTTATTTATTTATTTGCCTTGATGTTTGCTTGGAACTGGAACTACAGACAGTTGTTAGCTGCCATGTGGTTGCTGGGAATCGAACCCGGGTCCTCTGGAAGAGCAGACAGTGCTCTTAACCGCTGAGCCATCTCTCCAGCCCCTGTAAATTGCTTTCTGACAGACCCCATCAGAGGACTCCACCCACTACCCTTACCCAACCCCACACCCACCTCTGTCCCTCACCACACCCTGGCAAGTCTGTCCTGTTCAGCTCTCTGTATCTTTGTCTTTTCAGGATATTGTATGGTTGGGACCTCAGGGATCCCTGGGGTTGGCTCTTTCACTTCGTATGAAGCTCTGGAGGTTCATCCAGGCCATGAGTCCCAGGGCAGAGGTCTGTGGTATAAATAACAGACATGCCACAGTTTGCTAGCTGGTCACCTTCACCCTCTGAGAGTGCCAGGGTGATTTCCAGCTTAGAACCATGGCAAATGAAGCTACTGAGAGGAGACATACTAGAATGCTTGAGCACACACAGCTTCATTTCTCTGGGATGAAGGTCTGTAGATGCAGTTCCTGTCTCCATGACAAAAATCCTTACATGGAGGGAAGGTTTGTCTGGGCTCACTGTTTCAGGGATTCAGCCCATGTTTGGCTGGCTTCAAGGCTGGGACATGAGCCAGAGCATGGCAGAGGAATGCTGCTCACCCCACAGCAACTGGGAACAGAGGCCAAGCAAAAGTAGCCAAGAACAAAGTAGCCCTCAAACACACTGCAGTAATATACTTCCTGCAGTCAGACTCCACCGCTGCCTCCAACCACTGATATCAACAGCAAAGTCTTCCAGCTAGGAGCTCACCAGGAAATAGATCCACTGGCTGGGTCAAAACCCTCATGATCTGATGGCCCCTCAGTGATCCGATCTGCCTGCTGGGGACCAAGCCTTTTAGATACTTCATAGAAAACCATAGTCTCACCACCCCCCAACTGCACCACCATACTGAGGACCTGCCCTTAACACAAGAGGCTTTAGAAGGCATTTAGATCTAGATATAGCTGTGAGCAGTGGGCAACTTTGTGAGACACCCCCATGCCCTTCCTCAAGGACCCAGCCCTGTGCTACGCCTGCCATGCTGAGTGGCAAGGTACCTCTCTTCCTCGTCAGCCTCTGCACAGCGATATTCACTACAGTCTGAGAGCCTATTTCCCTAATGACAAGTGACATGCAGCATCTTGTCCCATGTCTCTCGCCATCTGTGCACCCTCTGCAGTGACCGCTCATGTCTCTGTCTGCCTCCTAATTAGATTGTTCTCAGAGGTGCTCTGAGACATCCTTCTCCCACACTGCCCACAGTCCTCTGCCTGTGTGTGGCTGGCACATCCCCTGCCCCCCCCCCCCGCCGCCCCGCGCGTGCCCCGTTCTGTGGATTGTTTTCCCAGGTCTGTGGTGAGCAGAATCCTGGCTCTTCATAAAATTTCCTCTTAAGAACAGGGCTTTGGTATCGCAAAAATACCTCCTCAAGCTCTGGCCCCTGAACTCTTGCCGTGTTGCTCTGTGAGCATTCTGTAGGTTTATACTGCACCCCAGCTCCATGACTCATGCTGAGTCAGTTTTCATATAAGGTGAGATATTTACGTCTAGGTTCCTTTCTGTTTCTGCTCATGGTGTATTGCTCATTGCTCCCAGCACTACCCATCCAAAATCCAAAATCCACAGCTCACATGCCAACTATCATGTGGGTAGGGGAGTGGTCACTGAGACCCTCTGCTGATCCATCCTTATCTGCCCCATTGACTCACTGCTGTGGCAGCTGTAGCTGTGGTGTTGAGGCAGAGAATGTCTTCCCTCAACAGTATAATCCCGGGGCTAGGATAGTGCACCCCAACCTGCACTGCCCCTGCACATCTGTGTGAAACCCGAGGGTTCTACTACTGTGTAGCCACCACATGATCCTGGTGTGGCCCAGGGCAAGCTTTTCTTCTTACATGTTCACAAAATGATAATATAACCACCCACTTTGTGGACCAGGGGGTTAGGTAGGAGCATTCACGAGACATTCTGAGGTATCATTAACAGGTAGTGACTTAGGACATTGATCTTTATTATTACTCAAAATCCTAGTTCAATTTCCAAATGTTGCCAGAAGTTTCTGTCCCATCTGGGGCTGTTTAGTCCAAAGAAAGCTCTCCCACCCGCAGTCCTGCAGCTGCTTATAAAATAATTACTGCTTATATTAATTACAAAGTGTTTGGCCTAGGGATCAGGATTATTGCTAGCTAGTTTTCTCATCTTAACTCAACCCATTTTTATTAATCTATGTTTCACCACATGGCTCATGGCTCACCTGTACTTTTACATCTTGCTTTCTGGGCAGCAGCTTGGAGTGTCTCCATCTGACTCCGCTCTCCTTCCCCTTTATATCTGCTCAGATTTCTTGCCTGCCTCTAAGATTACTTGCCATAGGCAGAAATAGCTTCTTTATTAACCAGTGGTATTCACAGTGTACAAAAAGACATCCCACATCATCCAAACTTCACTGTGTTGCTTCTGTCAGATTTAACATCTCTTCAGAAACATAAGAAGATTCACTTATGGGCTGGAGAGATGGCTCAGAGGTTAAGAGCACTGACTGTTCTTCCAGAGGTCCTGAGTTCAAGTCTAGCAACCACACGGTGACTCACAACCATCTATGATGACATCTGGTACCCACTTCTGTATACTGTATACATGATAAATAAATAAATCTTTTTAAAAAAAAAAAGAAGAAGAAGATTCACTTAAAAGCAGCCAACGTTCCTGCTGTGTGCCAGCTGTCCTTAGAGTGCCCACAGCAGAAACCCTTACCCTTTGTCACCCAAAGGGTTACTTAGTGGTCTTCTTCCCCCTCAAATGTGTGCCTTTCTGAAGACGCAAACTCCCTGCCAGCTATGAGTGAGTAACAGCATCATCCATTCCTGGGGTAGGGTGCCGTGTCTGTGGCCTTCCTCACTGCTTTGGCAAAAGTCACTTATGGAAGAAAAGATTACCTTGACTCACAGCTGAAGGTATAGTCTATCGTTTCAAGGAGGGCATGTGGAGGGACCTCCATCATGGAAAGAGCTGTCAGCAACGAGTCCTCTCATCTCTGGGACAGGAGGCAAAGACCAGGAAAGAAGTCGGGTAAGAAGGGGTCTAAAACCACAAAATACCTCAAGGCTTCTTCTCTGTGACTTACGTCTCCCCACATAGGCTTTACCTCCCAAAGTTTCCACAACTTCTCAAATAGCACCACCAAGTAGGTACCAAGTGTTCACACTCACACCATGGCAGATCACACACTAAAGTCTCACTCAGGCCTGAGGGGGGATAATTCACACTCACACCATGGCAGATCACACACTAAAGTCTCACTCAAGCCTGAGGGGAGATAATTCACACTCACACCATGGCAGATCACACACTAGGGCTCAGAGTCTCACTAGGAACTGTGGTGGGGGGCAATTTACACTCACACCATGACAGATCACACATGAGGTTTCAGGTCTCATCCAAGCCTGTGGGGAAAACAGTGCACACTCACACCATGACAGATCACACACTAAGGTTCAGGATTTCACCCAGGACAGCACCCTGTTAACTGGGCTCCCTTCCCCAGAATCACCTTGGCCACTCAACCATCTCTTTTCTTTGTTTTATATTATGTATATATGTGCAGTATGTGTGTGTTCACATGCATGTGTATGTGTGTTCCTGTACATATGTGCAGATGTGTACATGCTAAAAGCATGACTGTGGTAATCAAAGGCCAAACTCAGGCCCAATCCTCACATAGCAGGTCTTTCCTCTGTGTCCACACGGTAGCTATGCCATGAGCTTGTGAGAATTCATTCTCCTGTCTCCATGTCTATCTCCCCATGGGAGGATCAGGCTTACAGATGTGAGCATTACAACATCTGACTTCACATAGACCCTGGGAATTCAAACTTAGGTCCTCATTCTTGTGCAAAAATCTCCTCACCCACGGCGCAATCTCTCCAACCTCCATCCCCTTTCTGGAGCGCCCCCAGGTTGGCCATACAATTGCTGCCATGCTTCTAGTCAGAGAGTTTACAGCCAGCGTGAAGCATCATTTCTCAAACCGCCAAGCCAAGAGGCCTCTTAACCTCTTGGTCAACTGTTTTAACTCACTGCGCACCCTGACCTCTTGTATCAGTGTGGAGACCCACATTAAAAATGCTGAAATTGATGTCACTTAAAAATGTTAAAGAACGGAAGAATCTACAGGTTGGAAGTGCAATGAAAGGAGCATTCATCTGTACAAGGAAGGGCTCTGGCTTGAATAGATTATTCTATTAGGAAGCCCCCATATTTATTTATTTCATTTTTACACTGGTGGAAGTCCCCCTAGATTAATGCCACGGCCTGATGCACAGATGGCACCAGATACTTGAAAGTCATCTGAATATTAAGAATTTAAATCTTTAGCCTCAGTGATTTGAGCAGAAAGCCAATTATGGGGCTGAATTAGTTTTCAAATTAAACTGCAATTTAAGACTTGTGAAATTAATCCTTTAAGGCGTGTGGCAGCGTGGTACATGGGTTCCAAGGAAGAGCGGAGCCGTGAGTCCTCAGTATTCTCCCACTACTTACCAGTTTAGAGGACAGATGTCATCACCTCCAGAAGAGAGGCAAGCCACCCCTGAGCCCAGAGGGAAAAAAATGACTGGTTCGGCTTGCTTGGCTCTGCTCACTGGAAAGATCCAAGTCTTTCTCAATGAAGAGGGGGCTGGAGGAGGCCTGTGGAGGCCTCCAGAGAAAGCTCTAGAAAAGCACTCTCTTCTCATTCTCTGCCTAGCACCCAGGAAAGCACAGATGCAGCTCAGGTGGGTATTCCCCACACGGTGCATGGGGAGGGTGAGTACCAGCCCTACCATTCCACTGGTGCTCTGGTGGGGCAAATGCCAAGAGGTGACTGGGAGGTCACAGTCATCCATGTGGTCCCAGACTTCACCCAGTGGGAGAAGAAGGGCCAACAGAGGACAATGGAAACGTCTCACCTGCTCACAGCACAAGAAGGGGGCATGGCCTCGCTGGCCTTGTGGTATCCATTGGCTTAACTCGGAACCTCTCAGCTCAATCTTCTGCAGACTAAGACATGAGGCACCTTCAGCTCCAGCTTCCAGAAGAAGAATCTGAGACTACAAGAGACAAGAAGTTGAGGGAGGGCATGGCCAGGGCCAGATCTAGAACTGAGGACGACCCACCCATCTGAGCTCCAAGCCCAGCCTGGCCTCGAAAGTCATCCAGGCCATCCGGACATGTGTCATGGCCTCCTGTGTTTTGTCCCTGCAGTCAATATCAAGACCTTCTCATCCTCTGTGCAGTCCCTATAAAGAATGGACACAGGGTTGGACTCCTAAGCTCAGGTCCCCAAGGAACCTCAGAGCATGGCCTACTTTAAGAACAGGGGATTGGCTCTGCAAACATTGCTGGTCAGGGAAAATCCAAGATGGGAAGGGGAAAGAGACACATGACACACCAGTGAGGAATCTGGAGGGATGTGGCCACAAGCCGGGGACTCCTGGGCCTGACAACCACCTCCAGCAACTGAAAAGCTTCTGGGAGCTCAGGAAGGAGAGTGAGCTGCCCATCCCACAATGCTGGGTGGGCTCAGCCTGTGGGTGTAAACACTTGTGTAACCCCCATCAGGGACACTTTGCTACAATTATCCTAAGAGATGAGCACAGACTCCTGCAGGATTTCCAATGCTGTCTCCTCTTCTTCCAGAACCTTCCATCAGAGCATTGCCAGGCACTGTTTGAGAAGTTCCTAAGACACAGAGTTCCCCAAACCTGTAGCGTAGGAAAGGCCCCCAAACAGGGTAGGTGTGCCTGGACTCCTTACCTACCCTTGTTGCTTTTGGGTCACTAAACAAAGCACTAATTATGTGCCATCTTGGGTCCAGTGAAAATGCTCTAAATAAAAAAAAAAAAAAAAATTACAGGACAAGACAAGCTAGGACCAGGAATTCAGAGCCCTGTTGATGACACTGGCTGACCAATAGCTCTGTCCTCAGACCAGAGGGGACAATGCCAGGCCCTTAACAAGGACTACATGAATATGGAACATTCTCTGCATCGTCCTGCAACACTCTCTCCAGGATATCTCTCACATCCCAGCTGAGTAGGACCCAGTCACTCTGCCTTACAGGATCCGGCACTGTACTCAGCACTGGGCCTGCAAATATGTGCAAGCAAGAGTCAAGAGTCTGGAGAAAAATGTGCCTTACCTATTGTCCTCCCCAGGCCACTGGCACTAGCCGTAACTCAGGACATGGCCTCCCAGCACACGCCAAGGCCGTACATCTGTCTGTGGGATTCAAGGGTCCTGCATAGCAATAAATTTACCCACATCCCTACTGAGACCAATAAATCCAGCCCACTGAATGCTCTGTAACTCAGTTGTGCAGAACTCAACACACTCCACTGAGGAAACAAGAAAACACAGCACTGTGAAGGGTCGTCGTGACATTCATACTCTAGTCCCAAGATCTAGGAGACTGGTGTGTGGATTCAGTCACTCTGGAGAGATGAGACTATTGCTGGAAATATTTCATTACAATGTATCATATAAGGATTAATATTTATTAAAGTGTTAAACAAGCACTCACGGATACAATGTAACCTTAATCCAATTCTAGGAGAGTCGGAACTTCCTGTGATCTTCTCCCAGAGAAAAGCAGGAACAAACAGGAAGGCGGTTTCAGGTTCTGTGTCCCCAGTGATTTTGGCCACGTTCTATCGAGGTCCAGATTCTCTGATGCCACTAGCGCTTCCTTGGGTAACTTCTGAACCTCACTACATGAGACACCTCAGGCAATCCAGCAGAAAGCTGTTTTCTGGGCTAAGTCACCAGGGATGGCTGTGTCACCCCAACTCCACAACCCAAAGCCAAGCCCTCTAGTGGCAAAGATGTCCTTTGGGTGCCTGGAGAGATACCATCGCTGAGATGCTGGTACAGCCAGCTACTGTTCTCGGGACTTGCAGTGCTTCTATATGACTAGGGCAATTAGTTGCTTCTACTGCATTTATAAGTGAAAGCCTGTTTGCAAATCCCTATGGAAGGGCTATTGATTCTGCTTCTCCACACACCCCTGCTGGCATCAGACATGGGTCTCTGTACATAAGTTATGCTCACAGCCTGACCACAAGGCAGGGAAGACCCAGCCCTCCGTGTGATGAAAGGGTGTCTGTGCCCTACTCCAACAGCCATTGCCCAGCCTGTGTCCTGGCCCTCTCTGCCACCTTTTGGCTGACTGTATGTGGCTTTTCTGCATGGCCCTCGCTCCAAGGTTTTCAGATGACCACACTTTCCCTCTTACCCTCCATGGCCACAGAGGGGACTTAAGAGGTGGCCATTCTCTCACGCTCCTACTGTCCGACTACACATGCACCTTGTACTTAATACTTTCACTCCTTTGCATCATGTTCCTTAGGGTTTGGATGGATGGATGTAACCTGAGCTCATGGCCACCCCTGGGTACAGTAAGGAATGCAGGACGGTTGTGCAAGGTATCCAAACAAAGCTGTAGAAGGCAGAGGCAGGAGAGGGGCCAGGAATGAGGAGGGGCCATTAAATGGTAGAGTAGACTGAGGCAGAGAAAAAGCTACCTAGCACAAAGTTCTGAACCTGTGAAAAGAGCCAGAAAATAGTGGATAATGTTGGTCAGAGGGAGGAGGTCCTAGATCTCAGGACAGAACAAAGGGACAAGGATAGATGTCCAGAAGTCACATGAAGGCTGATGGCAGAGGGTTGAAGTGATTGGGAGAAAAACAGAGAGGCAGGTGCTGGAAGAGGATGTGAGATGTGGCCTTCATCTCTGTGACAGAAGGCAGTGCTTCTGTGGTGGGACACTGGGAGGAAGGGGTGAGGTAGCAAAGAAGGGAGAGGTAGAGAGGACAGCTGTCGTCAGGAGTTCCTGGCATAGCCGAGCTCTGAGATCTGGACCCACAGTCCCAAATAATCACACACAGTCTTATATTGATTTTATGTTGTTTGGCCTATGGCTCAGGCATATAACTTGCTAACTCTTATTCTTAAACAAACCCATGATTAGCCAAGTGGCTTAGTACCTTTTCTCAGAGTCTTTTCATCTTCTTTCCTCTGCATTTGCCTGGCATCTCTGCTCTGTCTTCTTCCCAGAGTTTTCTTAGTCTGGTAGCCCTGCCCATACTCCTGTCTGCCTCTGGCCAATCAGCATTTTATTAAACCAGTAGGAAGGACAAATATTTACAAAGTACAGGAGCATAGTCCCACAGCATTCTCCCCCTTTTTTTCTTTTAAAAACAAGAACCCCAAATCTAATTTTCTTTGTATAGTTTTTTCTCACCATTATCTATAACAACTTGTAACCAACACTGTAAACAAAGACAAACATCCATAATTCATTTTTGGAAATGGACATTGTTCTCTAGTGATGTGGGGCTTCTTTCTGTGTGCTGTTAATATGCTTTGTTATTGGTTAGTAAATGAATTGATTTAGCCTATGGCAGGCATCTAAGAAGCAGGCAGAAAATCCAAGCATAGATAAAGGAGAAGGAGGGTGGAGTCAGAGAGAGACCTACAAGCTGCCACTGAGAGAGCAAGATGTAATGGAACACAGGTAAAGCCACTAGCCATGTATCAAGACATAGATTAATAGAAATGGGTTCTAAGAGCTAGCAAGTAATATGTCTGAGCCATTGGCCAAATAGTTTATTTATTAGTCAATAATAAAGCATATTCACAGCATATAGAAAGACATCCCATGTCAGGCAACCACCTCTCAAGCATGAGGAATAAGCTGAGGCTCTTGGGCAGCCTACCCCCTCAGACTATCAGAGACCCTCAAGGGCCTGCTGAGTGGACTATCCAGGGGCCAATGGGGTCTAGAATGTTCCTTAGCAGGACAGCGAAGGCTGTGTTCCCAGCCAGGGCAGCTTTCCAGGCTTCAGAAGGAAGTCCATCCTCCTCCTCCCTCTTGTCTCTGCACCTCTTAGAAGGAAAAACTAAAACTGCTGAGCCCTTGCTCTGCTCCAGGGCTGGGAATGTTCCTGGGTCATTTCCATGGCAACACATGGACCTGCTTCTTCCTTTTGGCTCAAAGTGTT
Organism: Sigmodon hispidus; assembly: GCA_004025045.1. Classification (NCBI taxonomy): domain Eukaryota; kingdom Metazoa; phylum Chordata; class Mammalia; order Rodentia; family Cricetidae; genus Sigmodon; species Sigmodon hispidus. Next base: position 12,132 of record PVIH01021261.1, on the reverse strand, counting down.
CAAGTCTGGAGCCTTCTCACCTCATCTAAAGCGCTAGCCATGAACACAGCCAGGTCTCACGCTTTCCAAATTGTGGTTTAGGCTCTAGAGAGTGTCTGCCTTCCTCGGTAATGATGCCCTGCCCCCCATTCTCTGCCTTTCCCTATTACCCCAACTTCCTCCCTCCCACACACACATGTCATCTTCTGATGCCCAGGTGACAATCCCGTCATTCTTGGAAGGACTACAGGAAATCTCAGATCTTGCCTAGCATGCCACAGGCCTTTTGCAGCTGTTACAGGTTTGTGTGATCATGTGTGCCAGTCTCTATCTTCTATGTCACACATTGTTATTTTAAAGCCCCGAGTTGGCCTCAGTGGGCCCAGTGTAAAAAACTTGTCTCCCATTTTCCCATACACCATGGAACTCCAGAGTGTCCTAAATGCTCTTTCTCCCTCAGCATCTCTGGGCTTTTCTATTCACCATAGGTGTGTGCCCTAGTTAACGAAACAAGTTCTGTTATGAACTCCTTCCTCTGCTCTCCCAGACATGAGCTTCGTGACTGGAGGATACATTTTTCAGCAAACTTTATATTCGAGGTCATTGCAAATTCACACCCAGCTCATCATATGCTCTGTCCCACTCTGTTCCTCCCACAGACAGAACTCTTCCCAGGGCCTTGGCTTCTCTGGCCTGCCTCCACATCCTCTCCTATCCCAATTGCTTCCCTCTCAGAGAGGCCTTTCCTGCCTCCTCTGCAGGCCACATTTTTTTGCCATTTTGTTTTGTAAGATAAAGTCTTGTGTAGCCCAGGCTGGCCTAGGACCTGGCCAATCTCAAATTTGTGGCAACCTTCTAGCCTCAGCCTCCTAGGTACTGAGATCACAGGAGTGTGCCACCGATAATGGGCACAGTTCACCTTCTCAGCTAATGTATATGTCCTTGGATGAATATCCCCCTCCTCTTCTCTAGGAAACACTATTTTCAATTCATTATTGCCGCCTGTCTCAGTCATGGTGAAGGGAAGGGGTGACGTTTTCTGAATGACCTCATGGTATGATGAGGCACACGAGGTATGACGCCTGGCATATCGGAAGTGTTCAGTCAGTAAGTGAAGAGTGGTTCTTCTCAGTCACACAATGGAGAAGTAATTAGTCATAAAAAAGAGGGAGATTCAAAAACTCTAGGCTCAGTAACAGAAGAGAGACACAAAAGGCTACAGAACATAACATCACGTACGTGAAGTGCCTGCAATAGACAAATCTGGGGAAACAGAAAGCAGACAGGGAGCTGGGAAGGCTGGGACAAAGGGCAGGCGGCTTCCCTCTAGGGTGAGGACTGCCTTCTGCAGTTAGGCGCTAGAGGTGGCAACATCCAGTTTCACGAGGATATCAAAACCTTGAGCTTATTTTTCTCAAGGACAAGCTTTACGTATGTGAGTTATATTTCAATAACTTCATCTTTATGAAGTCCCTGCATTTACACCCCAACAGCAAGACATCATGCAGGATCAGCTAGTCCTCAGAAAGCAGCCCTGCATCAGGACTCACTCTTCACGAGCCTGGGGTCCTGACTCAGGCTTGGTCTGCCACCAGAAGTGAAAAAACCACTTCATCTTCCAAGTCTGCCCTGCCCTCTGCAGAACAAGGATAGCTGAGAACAAAGTCAGGGGAACCAAGAGCTTAAAAGAACTCTCTCAGGTGCTGCAGGGTGAGTGAGGAGGTTTTTCTCTTGTGCTACCTCAGACAAATAGCAGCACCTAGGTCACACTGTGGAGAAGGATGCTGCAGGAACATACTATTGCATCAAGAGCCCCGGGATCAACTGGCAATGTCTGCCCTGGGTGTCTGGGAAGCAAACTGTCCCCATCTGACCTGATGTCTGTTCCAGGTACATACGTGATGACTGTCACAGCTAATGACGCAGATGACAGCACTACAGCGAACGGCATGGTGCGGTACCGGATCGTCACCCAGACACCCCAGAGCCCATCTCAAAACATGTTCACCATCAACAGTGAAACTGGGGACATCGTGACGGTGGCAGCAGGCCTGGACCGGGAGGTGAGATGGGCTGTGGGCCACGTGGGAGCAGCAAGTGCTGTCACCCACATGTCACGGTTAGGAAGTCATGGAACCAGGTGACGTTCAGTGTTGACTCCTGCCTAGGACAGAGAGAGACAGACCTCGCTGCTTTGGGCAAGTCACAGCTGACACTCCGTGAAGTCCCCAGAGCAGTACTACAGGGACTCAGAAAAGCTGGCATGAGCTCCCTGGTTCTCGGGACTCTGTCACCATTATACTCCAGATCTGGGTTTCCTTGAAGCCTGCCTCCCTGAGTTGGCCTAGATATGTTCAACCACCACAAGTGAGTAGCTGTGTATCCTCCATGATATAACAGGCACAAGATGGTGTTCCTGGACACCAAACCCTGACTGGATCATCAGACAAACGGTCACTTACCTATTCAGGGTTCTATGACCTGGGATGTGTGTGAAGAAGGTAGAGCAGCTGAAGCCCACCAGAAGTAGGAGAACTGGCCACCTAGTCCTGTCTGGACCACTTTCAGTGTCCTGGAGGTTTTATGACCAGACCCTAACTGATAGTCCCCACCCAGCAGTATCAGGACAGTGTCATCTGCCATCACCAGTCTGGCTTTCTGTGTGCCCTGTGACCACAGAGGCTGGCCACACTACAAAACACTCACTGGGAACCACGAGGGAAAGCCCCGCTGAGCATAAACGCACCTACAAGTCTGGGGCTCCTTTGTAGAAGTGTGGCTGCAGCTTGCTGGTAGTCCTCTGTCTTGGTGGCCCGGCTGTCCCCATTTCAAGCTTCTGAAAGTTCTATTGCATCACTTTCCAAGTCTGCAGGAACTTCATCACAAGTCTGGGCTGCTCAGCTGTAACTGGGGGCTTGTGGTGATACACTGTGAGAACACACTAGCAAGAAAGCAGCCATCCCCTCCCTAGGAGTGTGCACACTGGGGAATCTGGCAGGCTTCAGAGCTATGGGGCACCTGAGACCTTCAGTTTCTATGTTTGCTCTAAAACTCAGAGCTCTCTGGAAAATTCAAACTATCTCTAACTGTGTAAGTTGTAATAGGCAGTGCACAGGGTGGCACTTGGACAGTGAATCTTTGTAGCTGTGTGGCATATAGAAGGAAGGGGTAATGGCCTTGGAGGCTGTGTAGGTTAGACTCACCTGAGGTGTGTCCTTCAGTGACTGTGCGACCACAAACATGTAAGAGAGCGTTGAGCCCAGTCACAGTACCTTCTTCTGCAAAAGTATGACAATGCTGGTCCTTAGACTCTAAGGCTCAGAGGAGTGTGTGTGTGTGTGTGTGTGTGTGTGTGTGTGTGTGTGTGTGTGTACACATATGTGAGAATCTGTGTGTTTTATGAAGACAGAGAGACATTAGGAAGTGTCCTCATGCTATATGCAGCTGGGGTTAGGAGTTGGGGGTTGTAGCTGAGCTTGCCTTAGACATCCAACCTGTCCCAGTACTTTTCCAAGGAGAAACTGAGCCCAGCATGGGCAGGAATGAAGGAGCAGACCTTGGCCTCAATGCACTACCGTGGCCTGCTTTCCCCTGTCTTCCTCAATGAGTTCAACTGGTAATGTTCAATTCCAGCAAAATTCTCTTCTCTCCACCATCCTCATCTCATTGTCAAGAACCAGAACCAAGTTGATGAAGAGAAAACAGCAAACAGATAACAGCTGAGCAGGACTGAACTAGGGGGATGCTGTCTGAAGGATGCAACTGGCTTCAGGCATAATTCTGTTAAGTTCTCGAGGTGTGAGAGCCAGGGATAGGCACTCGATTAAATCCAAACAAAAATTATTGTATTTGGCATGCTGTCTTTAGCTAGGAGGATCTGGCCTTCCTTATATGTTCAGAGAGAGCCGAAAAAGTAACCACAACAAAAACCAATAAGAAGGTACAGGGTTGGCACAGAGGAAACCCATCCAGGCATGGGGGCTAGAGAAGAAGGCCCCTGTGGTAGACATTGTCACACAAAAAAGACAACAGGGCTCTAAGGAAAGCCTGTGATACAGGGGAGAGGGGATGGTGCAGAGCCTGCTCCATTGTGAGCACTGGGCATCTTCTCTGTGTCCTGCACTGCTGCCCAGGCAATGAACAGACAGAATCAGGCCCTGATTCCTTGTGCTGTGCTGGGAGGGAAGCAGTGAACTGTATGTACCTTGGAGGTGCTGTATGAGAGAGCACAGGAACACAAGGCCCCTAGACAGTCCCTTCTGTGTTACCCGCTCCCAGGGTCCAGGCACAGAAAGTCATGTCTATCTGGGGTCATGGGTACCTAGACTCCTGGGCCTTCCTCTGGCCACGCTTGCCCTCTCAAGCTAGGTCCATAACACCAGCATCTGAGCCAATCACAAATCACTGCTTTGCTGGCTGTCTCGAGGTACAACCAGTGCCCAGGACACCTTACACACCACACAAAGCTCTTCCATTTTGCCGCCATGTAACCCACCCATTCTCTTCCTTGGAGAAACTGTCCCTGGGAGCCCAACACCAAGTACTCACAGGTCTCAGGGCTCAAAGGCTCAGCTCCATCAAGGGACCTGTCAATTTAGCCTGAGACACTGAGATGTCACTTAGACACTCCCACCTGGTGAGGATGAGGTGTCTGGGAGGGAGGAAGCAGGCTTTGTGCCCTTGGCAAGACCCTGGTATATGGGTAGGTCGTGGTTGTTCAGGGATTCCCAGCCCCTTTCTTCTTTACCCCTCCCTCATACTCTTACCTTCTCTTTCTCCATCGTCTCCATCATCGGTCCTTCCTCCCCACCCCCCAGTCCCTCTTCCTCCCAGTGGAAGGGAACTCCCTGGTTGTGAGAAGCCTCCAGAATGTTCTTTCTCAAGTTCTCTGCTCTGGTTCTCAGGCTCTGGGGTGGGAATCTTTATGGCAGGGGATCTCACAGGCACAGGCCACTGGTGAGCCTAGAGTCTCTGGAGGAGACGAGCATTCATAGACACACTTTTCTGGCCCAGGTGTGTGTCCTATGCTAGCTGCCTGCAGGTGCTCTGTGGTGCACTAGCCTCACACAGGCACCTCATGGAACATTTGGCTAACTGTCCCCAGGCATTTATGAACTAGAGAAATGGGTAGCGGCAACTGTTAGCACAGGACCCAGCCAGACTCAAGACATTACCTGGCCCAAGAAATCATTTGTCTCCACAGAAGCTTCAAGCTATCAGGTCTTAGAGACCTGTTTCTCCAGAACACCCACCACCTGCTCCAGGTATACATTAACACAGACAAATCTGAATGGCCACAGCAAGGCTCCCTGGTGTCCTCTCTCTTGTGAGGACATACTGTCCACCAGCATGCAACAGGCAGTCTTCGGAGGAGGGTACCATGAACAGGTCCCTTCTGGACCTACTTGCTCCTCAAGGCAGTGAGCTATCCTTGGAAAGTGGGAAACCCACAAACATGATTGCCATGCCTCTAATTAGGAGAGCTGTATGGAGTGAGTGCTTCTGCGTGATTAAATGTCAGGAGAAACTCAGCCGAGGACTCAAGTGCCTCTCCGGTCCCAGCCCCACCTGCTAATCCTGCTCATCTTCCCACATTTCCTAATTAGAATATTTATAGCCTAATAAGAATATTGAGCGCCACTCTTGGGCTACTCTGAAGGTGAGAGCCATGCTTAGGAGGCAGCGGGGGGCGGAGGGGGGTCGTTTGCAGATAACCATTCTGTGTTCACACATCCATGCTGTCCTCCAGGAGGCTGATTTCACTATTGTGGGCTCCATCTAATTCAGGTCCCACCACCTGGTGACCATCAGCTGGTCACCTTCCTCAGTCTTAAATTTCTGGGTTAATTATCCCAGAGCTGGAAAAGATCCTGAGGAATACCAAACCAGCCACCACCCACCGTACTTATCTAAACTCCTACAACACTCATGTCAGATCGAAAGAGCTCTGTTCCCTCTGAGAGAGAGAGAGAGAGAGAGAGAGAGAGAGAGAGAGAGAGAGAGAGGACAGTACAGAGCAAACCCACACAGGTGCTGTCAGCCTGCCTGGACTCTACTTTCCATCCACCAAATGTCTCCTGACTCAAGCATGGAGTGCATGGCAGCCATGAAGCCCTCGTGCTCCCTGGCCTCGTGGTGCAGCTCCCATGGTTTCAGCCATGCTGTGCTATTGGATTCATGCAGAAACAAGCTTTTTCTATGGTAATATCTATTGGGGTATTTTCCTTATCGGGGCTCCCTCCCGAAGTGTGGTGAGCAAGGCAGGCTGTGAAGAAGGCTGTAATTTTCCCTGAGCCTCAGCTTCTTACCTGTCCCCTACGATACTGCAAATGATCCCTGACGCCACTAACACTGAAGGACATTGCACGTAAAAGGACCCTTTCAGCTTTCCTCCTGCACACCAAGGTCTATCCTCTGCCTTCAAGGCTCCCCTGGGCCTCTCCCCTTTTCTCTGCCCCCATCGGTGTCATCAGACAGTGCAGAACTCAGAGGGAGCATGGCTGATGTCATGAAACTCCTAAGACTCAGACAGGACAGGGAACCTGAGGATCAGAGACAAGAAACCTCAGACCTGGCCAGCTCTGTGCCACACAGCCACCATCTACGGTTCTGTGGCTACTCACTCTGCCTTCCCCTGGTACCACACACAAAAGGAAGGAAAGAAAGCTATTCCTTCTTGTAGCCTCTTGTGAATATGAGCATCCCTTGGGGACACCTGCAAACATCTTCTTCAACCTGAGTCCAGGCCAGCTGTGGGTCAAAGTGCAGTCCATCATGACCGGCTGGAGCTATCGGGACATCTCCTCCCTGTGAGCAGGCCTACTGGCATGTCCACAGTCTGAGTTCTCACGTGTGCCAAGCATCATAAGCTCTGGAGCCTGCAGCTGTAGGAGGGTCATAACCCACAGCTATCCAGTCTCTAAAGGTCTAGAACAGACAAAGCAATGCCTACCCAGAAGACAGGGGCCAGGAGTCAGGGGGAAGGCCAGCTCAGGGTTTCAGTGTCAGATCCCTAAATGACATACTGCTGAACTCCAGGTCAGACAGACTATACCCACCAAGAGGATCCAAAGAAGAACCCTTGTACCCATGAGCCTGCAGGTTGCCATGGCTACATGAGCCTCAGCAGCACCCAGGCCACATACGGAAGGGGTGTCATCTCGGCTCCAGCACCCTCAGAGTGGAGGAGAGAGAAAAGAAGGAAGAAGGCTGGGTCTGCCTCCCACCAATCCCCAGCAGCTGGGAGTTAAATCACTCAAATTGGGTTCACGAGACAGAGGTAGGCCTCCGGGAAAGTGTGACCATATCATGGCCCACCGCCTCAGACACAAAAGCCTATCATGTCTATTAACTATGTTGAGGCTCATGGCTCAGCCTGGTGAGGCTGCTTTGACTCCATCCCAGGTCCTTCCTATCCTAGGACCCCGATTGCCAATGAGCCAGCTGTTACCCAACTGCCCTCAGAGCCCACCAGGTTGGCACAGATGGGAGCAGATCTGACATCTTTAAATAAAAGAGCCAACTCAGGATGCAGGACAGCAGAAACACTCTGGTCCAGGACTGAAGGAGAGACCCCAACAGCTTGAGACCTGGGGTCCCTGGAGTCACTGACTAACTACAGCCCTGGTTCACTTGGTATCCATGCTGGACTGAATGGTGGCCCCCAAAATGCATCTTCACCCAGCATCTGGATACCAGGAACTTCATTACCCCTTATGGAAAAAACGTCTTTGCAGATGTGACATTAGGAAGACAGCCACCAGACAATGGATGGAAGGGAAGAAGAAAGAGGTCTGAACCTGAAGAAGACAGGGGCAATGGAAGCAGGGAAAGTGACCAGGTCATGTGATTGAGTCAGCACAGGAAGGGACAGAATGACATCTTGCTATTCCTGTGTGTCCTACACGCAGCACTGACAATCTACCAGGAAAGCTGCCAAGCAAGCCATGACGTGGCCTTATCTCTGGATTCCTTCTCTGTTCTTACTGAGCCTGCGCAGGTGTGTGCACTATCCAGCTACATAGCAGAAAAGCCAGTGGTTGTCAGTCTATCCCAAGACTATCTCCACAGCCCTTGCACCCACAGACCACTGAGTCCCTGCCAAGAGGTTACAGTCCCATCTCTCAGGGACTTTCCCTGGCTTCTGACCTTCCAGTTTGAAATCTTTTCTGTGCCTTTGTTTCTAGAAGACCACCTGAGCTGGCCTTGTAGGAAGCAGGGCTGAGTTTTCCTTAATCTGGCTTGGGGGCATGATGGGCACAGATGGAATCACACTCCAAGCAGATGTGGTGTGGTGTAGTATGTGGTGTGGTGTGGTGTGGTGTGATGTGGCATGGCATGTTGTGGTGTGGCATAGTGTGGCATGGTGTGGTATGGCATGGTGTGATGTGGCATGGCATGTTGTGGTGTGGCATGGCGTGGCATGGTGTGGTATGATGTGGCAAGGCATGGTGTGGTTTGGTCTATGGTGTGTGTGTGTGTGTGTGTGTGCGTGTGTTCACTCTGTCATGGCTGTGTAAGACCATCAGCAGTCAACACAAGAAAAAGGCAGGACAAATTGCCCATCATGTAGGCAATTGCCATGCGGGAACTGAACGGAAGCCCTGCAGAGCATTGTAGAGTCAGAAGAGCCTCTGTCTGGCCACCCCAGGGAAAGAGGGGCTACTTGCCTTGTGGACTTTTTGCAGGACTGAGAACTGATCCCAGGGCCTTGCCTGTGTTGAGCCAGAGCTCCACCACCAAGCTGCACACAGAACCAAGAGCTTTTCATCACTGGCTCTACGGGAAGACATCTCAGCAGGGGCAGAGCTGTGTGGTGCTGCGTGGGCACCCAGGAGTGCCTGCCTGCAGGACACCATCCCCAGCAAGCCCAGAAACATCCAGGCACCTCCAAAAATATCCACAAACATTCAAACATGTCCAGAAAACCCAGTGACATCCAGACGTGTCCAAAAATGTACCGACACATTCAGAAATGTGTGACATGTCATTGGCAAGGACATCTGCGTGGGGATTTTCAAGCACCCTCATTCACAGTGTTTCCAGAGCTTTCCAAGACACCATCTCCCTACAACCTCCACTTGGCAGCAACTCAAAAGAAACAAGGCCAGAGAAACCTGGACACTGTCCTTCCCTTTCCAAAGATGGAAACAAAACTACAGAGCCTGTCACAGCTCTCTTCCCAACTCCACACAAGACAAGTTGCACAGACACCTCAGGGCCACCCACCAGCCCAGGGACCTAGCTCACTAGTCCCTCCCACTGCTCTTGACAGACAACACTGATGTCCAGCCACACCCTATCCTTGGAGCCTGGCAGAGCCTGCAGTGCAGAGGAGGCCGGAGCACCATGGAGACCGCACTGATCCTGTTCATGACTTGCTGAGGGATCGTGCTATTCAGGCTGACAAGAAACCCTGGGGCAGGTTTCAGCAGGGAGATGAAGTGGTGGGGGGAGACGGGCTAGAACGTTAGAATAACAAAGCAGCGTCCCCTCTTGAGGCCGGAGCCCTACAGGACCCCCCCTCCCCGGGCTGCTCCCCCACACTGTCCACTGTGCTGCTTTCTGCTCTTGCCCATTTTCCCCTTCTCTGACCTCTTCTTCCAAGGGCCACCAGAGGGCAAGGACACAGGGTCAGAGAGATCACCATGGAGGGCAGTTGAAGAGATAGGAAAGCCCATGGTGTGACCTTCATTAACCCCTACATGTGAAGGGGTGGTGACAGGTCCAGACAGGTTGGTCTCAGTCTCCAGCTCAGGGTCTTCCTGGGCTCCCAAGACAAGAGACAGGAAAGAGCATAGCTTAGCCCAGGATCACCCAGTTAAAGCCCAGGATGGCCCAGTTACAGCCCACTTGCCAAGTCCACCCTGTGCCTGCTTTGAAAGTAAGTTGTATCAGCACATAGCCACATCCACCCCCCCAGACACACACACCATTCACACTGTTTCTCCGTCAGTCCCAATACTGAGCCCTTTCCTTGATTTTCCCCTGTGGCCATCACCAGATGTTAGGTGCACAGTAGCCATAGCAGCACCAAGCTAGCCACATCACTTGTTGTAGCAGGGCCTCCTCCTTCCCGTGGAGGCTTCACAGCACCGCTCATCATCATTTTGATCTGAGGTCTCAGAGATAGGTGCAGCCACAGATGGATGCTGTATCTATTTATTATCTTTGATCTTTGCCAGTGTTTAAGCAAAAGGCTTTGGGCACAGATCCTCTGGATTCCTTCAGCAGTAGAGGATCTCATCTCAGGCATGCTTCTCTGGAGGGAGAGGGAGGCCAGGAGGATCTGCAACCCTGGCCAGTGGCATCAAGTGCATGCCGCTGTTTGCCTCCAGTACTCCCAGGTACCATCACCAAAGAGAAAGGGAGGAGTCTCAGAACACCATGGTCTCAGACTGGAGCAGCAGAAGGTATCCCTCCAGTGATGCGTGTCCAGGCAGCAAACCCCCTGGGTTCCCCTTTCCCATCTACGCAGACAAGCTCACCTATGGTGTGGTGGGAATGTTCATCTGTATGCAGTGGAAATCATTCTGTAAATAAAGGAACTGTTTTGGCCTGTGGCGAGCACCGTAGCAGTAGGCAGGGAATCAGACACAGGTAGAGGAGGGCGGAGTTAAGGCAAACTCCATCAAACTGCCAAAAAAAAAGACCCAAGAGAGATAGGGGCCACGGGCCATGTGGCAGACAGATTAATAAAAATAGGTTAAATTAAGATAAAAGAGCTAGCTTGGGTAGTTCTTTTCTCTTCCAGGTCTCACCCCAGACACAGTCAGGTGTCAGCGGTTAGGCTCGGCCTGCTCCCATCCCCCTCTGTCCTTTCTCTACGGCCCTCAAACCTACTCTGCAGACACAGATCTGACCTTGCTCATCACCTCTAACCTCACACAGTTTTCTATCTAGCTCCAAGTAATTCTCTGCTTTTGGTCCCTCTATACCGTCAAGACTGAACTTCCCATCACAGGCCAAACTTCCCAGAATACACACACACACACACACACACACACACACACACACACACACACCACCTTCTCCAGCCCCAGGGCCTTAGCAGGAACCATTTCCTCTGCTGACAGCAATCCTCCACAAGCACATTAACCAGAGCTGGTTAATTCAGTTAGCACCCATCCTACCCTGTCCATGAATGCACGGCCCTGGCTATTAAGTGGTCATTTCCTTCCTTAGAACCCTGTTTCTCAGGCAGTGTCCCCTGGGATACTGTCCAGAACCCACAGAGAACATGCGACATTCAGCAACATGTGACCTGGCCACAAATGTCAATACTCCTCATTGGGAAGAGCTGTCCTGGAGTCAGCTTAGAAAGACGGGCGCCCCAGGGTGGGTAATCCCCAGCCTCAAGGAGCAGAGAGAAGGAGCAAGGGAAGGAGGGCGGTGCTCAGCCTTCACTTTCAGTCTGCAGCCTGGGGGGTTACCAGAAAGGGCTGAGAAGACACACAGACTGTTCACCCCTCTGCCTTCTCAGCCATTCGAGCTTGGATCAGGGAGAGTCTGCCACTCCAGGCTCATTCCCTGCAGAGTCCACAAGCCTGCAATTGCCCAATGGAGAAGAGAGGGAGAGAGACTGTGACTGGAGAGAGTGAAGAAATGCTGCTGCCTCCATGATGCTCCCGCCTGAGGCTTGCTAGGCTGTTGGCTCCCCACAGGCAGCAGCAGTGAGGGGAGGGGTTTGTGCAGCCTCTGAGAAGAGTTGCGTTTCCTCTGCTTTTGATGCAACAGAAAGAGCTGCTGGCTGGAAGGAAGGACAAACAGAGGCCCCTTGGGAGTCATGCAAGCAGTGCCAGCAGCTGGTGGCAGCTCTAGGCAGGTAGGAACCCTGAGTGGTTCTGTGGCACCCCCACACACCAGGAGGTAGGACAAAGAGTCACCATCCCCGGCTGCAGCAAGCAATGCTAAAGTCTGGGCAAGAAACATGTCCTTTGACTCAGCAGCTAGAAGCTTCAGGCAGGACTGGGAAGAGGGGGGTGTTTTAAAGATTTATTTTTATTATCTTTAATTACATGGGGTGTGTGGGGGTGTGCGTGTGTATGTGCATGTGCGTGTGTGTGTGTGTGTGTGTGTGTGTGTGTGTGTGTGTGTGTGTGTGTGTGTGTGTGTGTGTGTGTGTGTGTGTGTGTGTGTGTGTGTGTGTGTGTG
>PVIH01021260.1:0-30206 GCA_004025045.1 Sigmodon hispidus | reverse complement strand
CCCACTTCAGTGACCACCTTTATTGGTGTGAGCAGTGTGATGTGCAGTTCTCCTCAAGCAGTGAGCTCTACCTGCATTTCCAGGAGCACAGCCGAGACGAGCAATACCTGTGCCAGTTCTGTGAGCATGAGACCGGTGACCCTGAGGACCTGCACAGCCACGTGGTCAATGAGCATGCTCGAAGATTGATAGAGATGAGTGACAAGTGCAGCAGTGGTGGGCACGGACAGTGCAGCCTTTTAAGCAAGATTACCTTTGACAAATGCAAAAACTTCTTCGTGTGTCAAGTATGTGGATTTCGGAGCAGACTTCATACAAATGTGAATAGACATGTTGCTATCGAACATACTAAAATATTCCCTCATGTTTGTGATGACTGTGGGAAGGGCTTTTCCAGCATGTTAGAATATTGCAAGCATCTAAATTCACATTTATCTGAAGGGATTTATTTATGCCAATATTGTGAATACTCAACAGGACAAATTGAAGATCTTAAAATTCATCTTGATTTCAAGCATTCAGCTGACTTGCCTCATAAATGTAGTGACTGCCTGATGAGGTTTGGGAATGAAAGGGAATTGATCAGTCACCTTCCAGTCCATGAGACTACCTGACTTATCTTTACATAATGTTTATGTAAAATAAATTCTTTTTTAATGTTAAAAAAAAAAAAAAAAAAAAAAGAATCTTTCAAGGTGACCAAAGGCCACTGAACCTCAGGCTCCAGGCTTGTGGTAGTTTAAATGTAACTGGCCCCATATTAGGGGGTGTGGCTATGTTGGAGGAAGTGTGTCACTGTGGAGAGGGCTTGGAGTTCTCCTATATGCTCAAACCACTCCCAGTATCTCAGACCACTTCCTGTTGCCTGTGAGATCAAGATGTGCCTCTTTCTCTATGCTCAGCTCTTTTTCCAGCACCGTGTCTGCTTGCTGCTATGTCTTGCCACAATGACAGTGGACCAAAGCTCTGAAATTGTAAGTCACCCAATTAATTAATTTTTTTTTAAATAAGAGCTGTCGTGGTGATTTTTCTTCTAGCAATAGAAATCCTAAGACAAGCCTAAAAAGTAGCCTCTATAGTCCCAGGGTCCGCTGGGCTGGGAGGGGGTCATGGCTGGAGAGTGACTTCCAACTAAACCTGGAAAGCCTGTCTGAGTACAGAGTGGGGGTCTCCTGAGTGTTGGGGTTCACAATAGGCTGATTTGTGTTCTAGAATCAGAAGCCCCAGGAGACAAGCCTACAAATCTAGAGAGACTAAAAGAAGGAGGCAATGATGCTCTCTTGCATCCAGCCTTTGCAGTCTCTTTTTATTCCCATTTTCTTGGGCTGTTCCTCTCCTAAGATTACATTTATTGCTTTATGTCTGTGTGCACACATGTTCCGTAGTGTGTGTGTAGAAGCCAGAGCACAGCTGGAGGGAATCAGCTCTCTCTTCAGATCCTGTAGGTCCCAGGCATCCAGCTCAAGCCTCAACAAACATCTTTACCCACTGAGCCATCATCCTGCTGGCTGAAGGATACAAAATACAGCCATCCTAGGACCTTCTGGACTCATTGAACAATGGAGAAAGCTCCCTGGTCCAGTTTCACAAACTGAAACTTACTCTTGTGTGAACAGCTTCTACAGACTCCACCCACTTTCCTTAGGATACTCATAGCCATCATATGGAAAAGGCACTGGCAGCCACCTGAATGTGCCCTGGGGTGGAAAGTCTGGTTGATGGTGCATGGTATGGGAGGTCAGTCAGATGTCAGGGGGGTGGGGGTGGCTCCATTTGCTTACTCACAGTCACTATCCAGCTCACTATTTTCCTCTAACTTTGGGGTCAAATTTCCCCTGAAGTAGAAATGCTTGCTGGACAGGGAAGAGGCTTTATGCAGTTAAGGACCATAGCTGTGGTAGCCCTGTGAGGTGCTTGGCTGTTCTTGGGAGCCCAGGTTGAGGAATCGGCCCTTTGTGGTGTAAATAAACAGGTCCACCTGTTTTCAAATGTCTTTCAAAGGTCTCCCCCCAAAAAAGACACCTCAGGGTCAGCCAGACCGGCTCTGTTCAAGCCAACACACCCTGACTTTATTTCCTCATCTGTAATGGGTAGTAGTAAGATGTCCCTCTCCCCTCATTCCTTTATTTTAGGAACCCAGAATAGTACCCAGGTTCCAAGTAGAAGTGTGATGGACTTTGGGTGGGGGCAGAGGGTGCTGTCCTCTCTATAAGCTAACATGTGTCTCCCCACTAGCTAACTATCCTTGACATGGTAGAGTTATCTGAGAAAATGCCTCGATTAGATTGTGGAGGCAGGTCACAGGGCATTTTCTTGATTAATGGTTGATGTGGGATAGTCCAGCTCACTGTGCATGGTATCACTTCTAGACTGCTGTTTCTGCTTGGTATAAGAAAGTAGGCTGGGGTAGGGGTGGAGAGATGGCTCAGCGGTTAAGAGCACCGTCTGCTCTTTCAGAGGACCCGGGTTCGATTCCCAGCACCCACATGGCAGCTAACAACTGTCTGTAGTTCCAGTTCCAGGTAAACACCAAGGCAAATAAATAAATAAATAAATAAATAAATAAATAGAAAGTAGGCTGGCCAGTTGGTGGTGGCACACACCTTTAATCCTACTAGGAGGCAGAGACAGGCAAATCTTTGTGAGTTTGAGGCCAGCCTGGTCTATGTATGGAGTTGCAGGCTAGCCAGGACTGTTACAAAGGGAAACCCTGTCTTGAAAAAACCCAAAAAGAAAGAAAGTAGGCTGAGCAAGCCATGGGAAAAGTCACTAATCCCGTGACCTCTGTATCAGTTCCCAACTCCAGGTTCCTGCCCTGATTTCCTTTCATGACAGACTGTGAGCCTTTCCAAATTGCTTTTGGTTATGGCGTTTCATCACAGCAACAGAAACCTAAGTAAACCCCATCTCAGATCCAGTGGTCCTTGTTTTGCTGGTTGCTCACTGACAAAGACAGTCACAGGTGACAGACCTGGCTGTCTTCTGAAGTTGATAAAACACTCTGTCACTTTCTAAAGTCTCTTCACAGGCCCCCGGCCCCACAGCCTCCTTCCTTTGGTTTATGAAGCAGAGCAGATACCAACATATTTCCAGTTCTACCTGTCACTGGTATCCTTTCATGGGTTAGTTGCGGAGTGGCTGGAATTTTCTGGCCCAGATGTGTCCACAACTCTGCAGACAACCTTCCCCCTCTGCCCACTGACCCACCTGGAGCTCAGACTTCTTTCTGGGTGCTTTCTTATATGCACAAAGGTGTGACAGAGTGGAGGCTGTGACATATTTATTTGCTGATGTTTCTTATTTGGAGGGAGGGTAAGCTCTAGATTTCATTGTCCTTTGGAGCAGCCCTGCCCATCACAGGGACAGAAGGCTCTTAAAACGAGGTTAAGGAGGAGAGCAGCAACTCCCTGCCTCCAAAGCTCTTTGCATAGCTGGAGAGATGAGGCCAATTTCCAGGTCAAGGTCCCTCCCTCCCAATTCCAGGTTTCTTTGCCCTGCCTTCATGGCAGCTGTGGTCCAACAGGGTCCAACTGGAGCCCCCTGCTGAGACAGGGGTGGCTCAAGGAAAGCTTTAGCCACCTGTTTGGTTTTAATGGTTACAGAAAACTCACCCAGGTCAGCCAAGGAAAAATATGAGCCAGGTTAAGTTGTTTCTCTTTTTGAAGGGAACTACCGGCGTTGACAACAGAACAGGCCGCAGAGTAGAGCGGGCACCAGATACATGGTGGAGTAAAGGGCCCCACTCATTCCTGGCAGCCATGCAAGACCGGCTCGCAAGGTGGAGGCTAAGGGGCAAGGCAGGGCGCATCCCGGGCTGTAGGCTGCAGTGCTCTACTGTCAGCCCTGGATCTCTGCAGAAATGATGAAGCAAAGGACCAAGGCCAGAAAACATAAGTCCCTGAAGTTCTTTTCTCCCGTCTCTTTTGGTTTATCTCAGTGGATAAGAGCTCTCCGATGGAGGGCTCCTCTTCCTCAGGCTTCCAGAGCCACAGAGTTTGGAGCCAAGAGCACTGACTCCAAAGCTAGGAGGACCAGCCCTTGAGTCTATGGACCCTAAAATTCCAGCAGGGGCTTCAGTGACCAGGCTGTCTCCAGTGGGGAGAGGCTCTGCAATAGATACTGTGCAGACCATGAGAGACCCCAAAAGGAGCCTCCTCCCATTGGAACAGGGAACTCTGAGGTTAGTGTTCCTTTAAGAAACCCTTATGGTTTGTGTTATTGTGCCCCTTTATCTGGGGTGTGAGGACCAAACTATGGTTTTGGCACCATAAACTATGGTCTTGTCTTCCCGGCCCACGGCCAGCTCAGAAGAGGCCAGGAAAAGTCACTTCTTTTGCTGTCACCCACTGTCAAACCATCCCCAGGTCTTGGTCTGGCTCTCTCAGCACTGCTCGGCCTCCATGAAGCCCTCCTTCTCGTGGCCTGAGGGCTCCACCTCCGTGTAGGTGGAATGGTTGGGGTGGTTTCGGAACTTCATGGCTGGCCAGTGGTGAGGTCTTCGCTGCAGAGGCACAGAAGCAAAGTCAGTGAATATATCTACCTCCTTATTGGACCCCCCATTCCTGAGGACTGGTACAAAGCCTTCTCCCACAAGGGTTCTGAAGGAATGGGGACTTACTGTGGAGAGACAGCTGGTGGTTAGGGTCACTTTCTTGGCAAGATTCTCAAGTAAATCCTGAACCACTAGAGACTATATAGTCCTGGCTGGCCTAGAACTCTGTATATAGACCAGGCTGGCTTTGAACTTGAACAATCCTCCTGCTTATGCTTCCCAAGTGTTGGAATTATAGGTGTGCACCATCCCACCTGGCATTTTTAGAAGCAGGTTTGGGAGGAACACATTTTATCCATCCCTGTGTGGCTTGAAAAACTGAGCTGGAAACTTAGCAGCAGACTAGAGACATGAGACTGTAGGAAGGGATGCCTAAATGATCTAGAAGATTCTGGAAATGCCAAGACAGCCCTCTAGATAGCATCGGTCCTGGTCAGAGTGGAAAGGAAGTGACTGAAATGCAGACCCTCTCTGCCTTACCCTGACCTCACCCTTGGAAGTCCTTGTGGCCTGGGGACCAGTAGTTCTTGGTGATACCCAGGTAGGCTAAGAATTCAGGACAACTGGAAAGACCCTGTTTTGTTTTAAAAAGCCGAGAGAACCACCAAGCCTCTAGGGAGTGAGGTTGGTGGGCTTGCAAACCAGGTAGAGACTGATGTATCAGATATGCCCCCTCTGGAACCTTCTCAAATGATCCTTGTTACAAAGGGAAGTTCACTGAGGGCACCATCTGCTTGTGACCTACTACAAGAGGACAGGGCCAGTGTCTCATTTATTTTCACATCCTCAGAAATCATTATGTGTGTGTGTGGGGGGTACCATGGATCTCTGGAAAGTTCTTCCCAGTGGGATAGGAGCCAGATGTCACTGAACTTTGAGGCTTTCTAAGCTTTATTTTCCATGATACACTACTGTTCTCTTTGAGTTCTGGAACATCAAGACTGCAGCATCCTCAGCTAAAGCTCCTTGAAGCCACAGCCCTTGTTAACATTTTGGCTTGTCAGCTGTCACTTAAAAAACCCACAGAAGCAGTGAAATACAGGGGGCTTCTTCATGATTCTGAATAAGTTACAAACCTCGAATTTGGGTTCAAGAAACCACAGGTTGTTAGGGGAGAGTTCCCTGCCACTAATAGGGCACTCTATGGTATTTCTGACAATCCCCCTCTGGAGACTCCTAATATCACAACCGGTGAAAGCAGATAGCCCTAGAAAGCCTAGATGCTGGGTCCTGGGAATGATGGACTTCAAGAGCAATGGCCACCGAAGATGCGTTGGAGGAAAGTCTATCAGGGAGGTGAGAGATGGGATGGGTGAGGCGGGCTCTGAATGGAGATACTGATGTGGAAGCTCGTCTGAAGCAGATGCAGGCAGATCCCATACTAACCTGGATGAAGAAGAGTGCAGCATTGGAGTGAGGGTGGCCGCTGATGTAAATCCCAGCCAGGATGATGGCTGCTACCAGGAGCACTGCCAGCACAATGCCCACAATGGTGCCCAGGTGCACGGGAGGACCCTTGGTCTTTGGAGACAAATTGTCTTGAAGTCCTGTGGAGATACAGGTTAGGGAAGAGAAAGATTTCAGGGAGAGAGAGAAAAAAAAAAAGCTGAGCTACAGAGCCTTGGGTTCTGACCAGGTCCCAGAGATAAACACCCACATTTTTTTCTTTTTTTTTTTTTAATTTTAATTTTTATTTCATGTGAATTGGTGTTTTGACTGCATGTATAACTGTGTAAGGGTGTCAGATCCCTTGGAATTACAGACAGTTGTTAGCTGCCATGTGGTTGCTGGGAATCGAACTCAGGTCCTTCGGAAGAACAGTCAGTGCTCTTAACCGCTGAGCCATCTCTCCAGCCCAAACACCCACATTTTCAGATCCCCAGAGAGATGTAGCAGAAGTTAGTGGAATGATTATAACAAAGTGAATGTTCCAGCACCTTTAAGGTGATTTCTAGAATCATTTAAAAGTTGCTCTTGGGGCTGGAGAGATGGCTCAGCAGTTAAGAGCACTGACTGTTCTTCTGAAGAACCTGAGTTCAATTCCCAGCAACCACATGGCAGCTAACAACTGTCTGTAGTTCCAGTTCCCAGAGTTGCTCTTAAGTTATAAGGAAGCTTTCTCAAATACCTGGGCCACATTAGCACAAAATTCACAGAAGGCAAGTGATAGTTAAGAGTTTGGGATCTTGGAGC
Organism: Sigmodon hispidus; assembly: GCA_004025045.1. Lineage (NCBI taxonomy): Eukaryota > Metazoa > Chordata > Mammalia > Rodentia > Cricetidae > Sigmodon > Sigmodon hispidus. The sequence goes on along the minus strand of PVIH01021260.1, from coordinate 23,461 downwards.
TAAGGAGGTGGCTCAGTGGGAAAAGGAGCTTGCAGCCAAGTCTTACAGCTTAAGTTCGACCCTCGGGAACCTCCTGGGTGGAAAGGAGCAAGAAGACTACTGTGAATTTTCCTGACCTCCACAGAGAGCGTAGCAGGTGTTCACAGACTACACACACACAAAATAAGTGTAATTAAAAATAAATTGGGACCTTAGCTCGGGGTGTGGTCTCCGAGGCCTGGAATCCCAGCATTTGAGAAAAGATTTGAGGGTCAAGAGTTCAAGGTCATATCCTCTCCTAAGTGGTGAGCTTGAGAGGTGGTGCACACCTTTGTCTCAGCTCTTTGGAGGCAGAGTCTGTGAGTTCAAGGCCAGCCAATACTATACAATAAAAGTTGTAATTAAATAATAATAAATGAATAAAGGGGGATGGAAAGTCTAGACTGGCTTCACATCTGTACTCTGCCACTTATTAGTTGTGTGGCTTTGGGCAAATTAGCCTCTGTGATTACATTTGTAGGACCAGGACAATCCAGCTGGGGTTACTCTGTCGAGGGTAAGTAACAGTGCTCATGCCAGGCCCTGAGAACCTTGACCAGCATCTTGGAAATCCTGAACTATTTTTAATTGCCCTAATAGCCAATAACCGTAGTCATTATTGTTTCTGTCTGTTGGCAGATCGAGACCCACTGGATAGTAGGATTACTATCTAACTCTTAAAAACAATAGGGTCTACACTGGAGTGTGTGTATGGGGGGCCCATTTTTCCTGAATTCAGTGGGATAAACTAGATCCTCTGAAGGCACCTACAAACCACCATTAGAGAACATCCCAGGCATTTGAAATATATCCCAAGGATAAGAAAGCCCACCCAATCTCACTCTTTCTTTTATGACTAGGGTAATGGAAACAACAGAGATGTTGTGCCATTTGCCTAAGGACACATAGCACACAGCTGCTGAGAAGCTAGGTCCCCTAACATTACCTGGGGTGGGTATTTGTCGCCTCCCCTACCTAATGTGGAGGAATAAGCTAAAAAAGACAGATGTGAATGTCAGCAACAGAAACACCCAACCCTTCTCACACAGCTCTTGGGTGAGAAGGGAGGCAGTGGAATATGAGACCTCAATAGGATGCTGACTGCATCAGGATGCTGACTGCATCAGGACCCCTGCTTTTCCCATTTGTCTCTGCTGGGCACTGTGTACACAGAAGAAACCCAGTAGTAACTATCCAGGCCGCTCCAGTGTGTGCTAGGCCCTGAATTGCCATGAAGCAGCAGGCTAAAAGGACACACCCAGGCTTGCCTCTGACTTAGTGGTTGGTCAGCAGCCCCTAGCTTGCTGTGATACTGTGCTCTGACCTTCCGGGTTGTGATGAATGAGCACAAAGAGCAAGCTGGAAGAGCCTGGCCTGGTTCCTCCCCCCACCACGCACCCAGGAACAATGGTGTCATTTCCATTGGAGGTATGCCAGAATGCACTGTGGAAAAGGAGCCTCTCCTGCTTAAGTCTCAAGGACTACCTCCCTCGTGGAGTTGGAAAGGCCTTCCCACATCCATCCTGGTAGTGGCTACAGCAGGTAGGAGAAGGCTTCCCATGAGCAGAGAACATTCTCCCGGAGGCTGGTAGTCACCCACGTCTGGTACCTCTCCAGGCAGGCAATGGGCAACATCTGCATGCTCTGTGTCTGGGAGGGAGCCTGGATGCAGGGGAACTGCTCTCCCCATACAGCTGGGCCCACAGGGAAGCAGGGTCCCCTCTACCCATCCCAAGTCCCCCTGCCAAGTGACACTGGTTCAGCCATTTCACCAAATTCTCTTCAGGGCAGTAGACACAGGAGGCTCCTGGTTGAGAGGAGAGGTGTCTAGAGTAGACATGCTTTGCCAACCTAGGCATCTGGCTTCAGACCCCAGCCCTCCCATTCGGCCAGAGACCTGGGACTCCATTGCTTTGCTCCCACCACCAACTGCTATGACCCCCTCAAGGCGGGCCCACAGCCATTGGTCTGGTGAAGAAGGACAGGCAGCGGGGGCGGCTCCGTACTTACCATCTCCTCCTGGGTAGGGATTCAATTTGGTGTCATCTTCAAAGAGGACAGAAGGGACAAAATTAGTGGGGTCATTTAGTGGGTCTGGATGGAACTTTAAGGGAGCGTCTTTCCAAACTTTCCATTCAGACAGGGAGCTGTCATGCGCAAAGCTACATGGCAGTGTGATGGGAAAGATCAGAACAAGCCAACCTTTCCTGTCTTGTGTCATTCATTCAACAAATATTATGTGAGTGTTAGCTGTGGGCTGGGCATAGCTGGGGGTAATGGATGGACATGGTCCCCATCCACATCAGGTAAGGAACAGAGGGGCAATTAAACACACACAATACCAGGCTCAGTCACTGAGCACACGCCAAGCATAGGACACGTGAGAAGCTCTGGATTTCGCCTCTCTCTCTCTGTTTCTCTCTCACACACACATACGAACACTCTAGCACACGCACAAAAGCAAACCCCCAAACAAACAAACAAGCCCTCCCAAACTATACATAAATAAACTTCATAAGATGATAATGTCTCTGCAGGCCTCACCCAGAGCATGGGAATTCAACAAAAAGTTCCCAGAGGGAGGAAGTGAATCCTAGGAAGTGAACCTTAAGCTGGGAAGTAGGGAAGACGTGATAGCCTAGAGTCAAAGAATTTACCAGCTGTGTATACTACTGGGCGGAGAGATGAAAGGCCAGGCAGCTGGCTGGAATACTGTATGGAAATCTTGCGTGGCCTTCTAAAGGGCAGCCGGATGCTGGGGAAGGCTTACAGTGGTCCCTTGGTATGTTTGCTGACTCCAGGGTCTGCAGCAATTTCAACACCCTCTCTGTACCTCAAGGTACATACTAGTGGCTTTCTCGGTCTGTTCTGAAGTCAACCTTCTTCCTGGGGTTTTAGCACACGAGGTGAAGGAAGCCAGGGTGTTTAGTATCTGAAAGCCCCGAAGGACCGCAGGCTGATGCTCTAATCACTTCAATTTGAAACGGTCTTAACCACACCACAATTTACACAATTTTGTTTATTTTCCCTGCTGTACCTACAACGCACAGGCTGCTCAAGACTCTTAGTGGGCGCCATGCTTGTTCACAGGGGCTTGGGGCCTAGCAGTCTTTATTCCTCCTAGTAAGTGTTCCAGCTCCACAATGCAGCGGAAGCTGCTGGAAACAAAGTATCTGGAGATGCTGCTCAAGGCCCTCCAGACCCCCTTGGCCTTCCACACTTCGGCTCCAGGCCCTCTCTCCCTAAACCTCCCCAGACTTCCTCCTCCGGTGTCTCACCACTCTGTAGAGCATCGTCCTCTGCTGAAAACTTTTAATATTTGGTACATGGTGCAATTTTTAGATTAATAAACACCGCATTGAACGATTTATCTCAAATGTTACTTTTGGGTTTTGGGAGGGACTTCCTTTAAATTCTCACCCAAGTTGAATGCCCTGCTCGCCTCTCGCTAGTCCTGGGATAGCCTCGTCTCTGGACAGCTGGCCATCTTCACCTCTGTGCCCCACTTGTCTGCGTGTCTGCAGCTGTGGACTCCCTAATGCTTCCACAGCTACTCTGTCTGTGCTCTCAGGGTCTTGAATCATCAAAATGTAGAGAATAGAGGAAAACTATAATTTAAAAAAAATGCAATTTGGGGGCTGGAGAGATGGCGCAGCAGTTAAGAGTGTTTGATGTTCTTCCAGAGGACCTGGGTTCAGCTCCCAGCACCCACATGGCAGCTCACAGGTCCAGAGGATCTGACACTCTCTCTGTCAGATCCTCTGTGGGCTCTGCATGCATGTGGTACATAGCCATACTGGCTAGGAAAACACACACTTAAAAAAAAATCTTTAAAAAACTTGAAAATTGTTCTATGTGGGGGGAAGAGAAAATAAGCTGGAGGGGTAAAACAAAAACCAAAAAGTTGGGGCTGGAGAGATGGCTCAGCGGTTAAGAGCACCGTCTGCTCTTCCAGAGGACTCAGGTTGGATTCCCAGCACCCACATGGCAGCTAACAACTGTCTGTAGTTCCAGTTCCAGGCAAACACCAAGGCAAATAAATAAATAAAATGTTTTAAAAAAAAAAAAAGTTGTTAGCTATACCTGCTTCTGTAGAAGTATATCTGAAATCTACTTCAATTATTAAATAGCTATAAAATGTAAATATAAAAAGCCAATCCCTTGGGTCAGTTGGATGGCTCAGAGGCAGAGGGGCTTGCTGCATACGCCCAATGATCAGAGTTCAATTCCCTGAGCCCCTGTGAAGGTGGGAGGAGAATCACTTCCACAAAGTCATCTTCTGACATCCACACATGCACTGTGACATGTGCTCCTGCACACACACTAATTAAAACCTTTAAATGTTTATAGGGCTGGAAAGATGGCTCAGTGATTAGGAGCACAGACTATTCTGGCAGAGGACCTGAGTTTGATTCCCAGCATCCACATGGCAGCTGACAACTGGCAGTAATTCCAAGATCTGACACCCTTACACAGTTATACATGCAGGCAAAACACCAATTCACATAAAAAAAATATATAAAATAATTGGGGGGTTGGAGAGATGGCTCAGCAGTTAAGAGCACCGTCTGCTCTTCCAGAGGACCCGGGTTCGATTTCCAGCACCCACATGGCAGCTAACAACTGTCTGTAGTTCCAGTTCCAGGCAAACACCAAGGCAAATAAATAAATAAATAAACAAAAAATCTTCCTTTAAAAAAATATATAAAATAATTGGATAACAAAAACTAACCAAAGACTTAGGCATGGTGGTACATGTCTATAATAACTAGCTAGCGGGGCTGGAGAGATGGCTCAGAGGTTAAGAGCACTGACTCTTCTTCCAGAGGACCTGAGTTCAATTCCCAGCAAAACCACATGGTGGCTCACAACCATCTATGATGACGTCTGGTGCCCTCTTCTGTAAAACTGTATGCATAATAAATAAATAAATCTTAAAAAAAAAAAAAACTAGCTAGCACTTGAGGCTGAGGCTGAATCATTCCAAGTTCAAGACCAGCCTCAACTACATAGTATAACAGACCTTATCTCCAGAAACAAAACACAGGAAAAAAATTAAAACAAACAAAAAAAATCTGATCAAACTAGCCTTAACTATCATTGGACAAGTTAGTTTGGCTGGGAATATAGACCAATCAATTACTTGAAAACTGTAATGTTGTTATTATTTTTTAATGTGTAAGGGTGTTTTGCCTGCATGTTTCTGTGTACCATGTGCATTCCTGGTTTACCGTGGAGGTCAGAAGAGGACATGGAAAACTGGAGTTGCAGATGGTTGTAAGCCACTGTGTGTGGGCTCTGGGAACCAAAGCAGGTCATCCAGAGGGGTAGCTAATGCTCTTCACCACTGAGCCATCTCGCTGACCCCAAGAATCTATGTCAGAAGAATCCAGTGCTGCTCAGCCCACACTGCCTACAGCGGTCCTTCTTCTCTCACGGACACAGACAGGTGCTCCTAGCTAACAGACTTTGAGTGCCGGAGTTTCTCACCTGGGGAAGCGAGTTTACATCAAAAGGGGCATTGGTGGTACACCCTGCCTCCGCTCTTTCCCTGACTCCTTCAGAGAGCCTAACTGTAGGCTTCTGCAGTGAAAGCACTCCCATCCTCAAGGAAGGTGTAAGAAGAGACTTCAACTTCAACCTTGTAGGCCCTGATTTCTCTCTTTATAGCATCCATCATGCTGTCTGTCTGTCTGTCCATGGCATTAATAGCTCTTCTAATAAACTCCATTCCTCCAGCCATCATGTCAGCATCCCTTCAAGACCTTCCAACTATAGCCCAGCCCACATCTATCCTGGCAGACAAATGGACATGAGTGCCTGTTCCAGTCCATCCTATAGAGCCACAGAAGGTGGCCACACTGCCCAAGGCAGCCTCTCCTGCTCACTGGGACTGGGTCCCAGAGGCCATCTTACCAGGGCTCTGTGAAGTATGAGGTGGCTTTCTAATCGATGGAAAGAGGATTCATCAACTATTAATCTGATAAGTGAAGATACTACAGTAGTTGTTCCTAGGCACAGGCAAAGGTGCAGTTGGCTGCCTAATGAATGGACTGGAGTGTCCAGCCAATACTCAGAGGCAGATATGCTCATGATGCTTCTGGAATAACCACTCATTTAGCCCACTGTCAGTTCTGGCAGCTATTATGTTCTGTTCAGCTGCCACTAAGCCAAGCCCTCAGACACCATGGAGATGGCTGGTGTGAGTCTGTCTCCCTTAGTAAACTCACAGGCTTTCTCACAGTTACTCACCATTCAGAAGTGATCTATTCACTGGCCTTTGGTTGTATGTGTCTTAAAATCCAGTTCCCAGACCTCCTAACCCCTGCGTTCTGTCTCTGTCTGTCCAGGCAGTCCTCTCAGGCTGCAGCCGCACATCTGTTACTTTATAACGTCCTCTAGGCTTAGACTACACTCCAAGAAAGACAGCATCAGGTCAACTATCCTGTGCACACCTCTACAAGTGATTGAAGTGACATGAAGTGGCATGTTACCACACAGGTAGGAGAGTGACCAGCTCCCCTTCTTCTGCCAGAATACTTTGAGAGGCTGGGATCACTGAGGAGAATGTTCGTGAAGCTGCTTTTGACTTTTTGGCAGTTCTGGAAGTCAAGTTCAGGACCTTGTACCTAGTAAGCAAATACTCTGCCACTGAGCCACATCCTCAACCCCAAAGTTCATTTCTTTTTGTTTTATTTTTCGAGACAGAGTTTCTCTGTGTAATAGCCTGAGTCCTATAAAATTCTGAGGCAGCAAAGCTTGCTTTGCTCCCATGTCACACAGTCTGACTGCCTTGTCACTCTTGGCCATGAGAGTAAAGCCAGCCTTCAGAATTGTGTCCACCCTTTGCTATTTTCCCATGTCCTGGACTCATAGACCCACTTTCATTTCTCAAGCACAGAGGAAGCCAGGGGTTGTTTAGAATTCTTGGAGTCTGGTGAGACGACCACATCTTCCTGTCTACATGACTCTGGACAAGTCATCCACCTCTACAAAATGGGGGTGTCTTCTCTACGAAATGGGAGTACGATAATATCAACACTCAGGACTGTGGAGATAGGGTATTAATGCATAACTGTCTATTCTCCTGGCACATGGCCAGCAGCCACATGATGTCAGATCTTTCCATCAGTGGCTCACACTCTTCCTGTCAGGTCAGGAGGGTCTCATGGCACCCTGAGATTCCATGAGACCATCTGGCCTCTTATTACTATTAGGTAAGACTGTGAGTATTTTCAGACACTGGCCTTTTCTTCTCCCCTTTCCTCCTCTCCAGGGATGCTATAAATATCTCACAATCTTTCAGCCTTCCTAAGGGAAAAGGATCAGGTCAAGGACTAAATCCTAAAAGGGTTAAAGAAATAGAAAAGACTACAAAGCCCTTCAGACTGGAGGCCGCAGGGGCTGTCAGAGACACTCACACAATGTTCCAGGCATCCTGATCTCTGGCAACTTCAATCAAGATCCCCGGGCTTAAGGCAGCAAAGGAGCCCTGTGGAGGTCAGGCCTTAGTAGGCAGTGGATAGACTGCTAGTCAAGAAGAAAGGCTGAGTCAGAAGTAAAAGTAAGAGGGGCATTGTGGCAAATGCCTTTAACCCCAGCACTAGGGAGGCAGAGTCAGGCAGATCTCTGTGAGTTCAAGGACAGCTTGGTCTACATAGTGAGTTCCAGGATAGCCAGGAATATATATAGAGACTCTGTCTCATCCCTCCCCAACCCCAAAAGTCCCAGAACTTGAGAGGTTGAGGAGAAGGATCAGGAGTTTAAGGTCATCCTTGTCTACACATCGAGTTCCAGGTCAGCCTGAGCTATATGAGACCTTATCTCAAAAAAGCTAAAACATAGAAAGTGGCTCACACCCGTGATTCCAGAAGTTGGAAGGTTGAGACAGAAGGATTGCTCTCAAATTCAAGACCAGGTTGGAGGAGTGAGACCCTGTGTAGTGATTTGAATAAGAATGCCCCCCATAGGCATGTTTGAATACTTGTCCCTAGTTGGTGGAACTGTTTGGAAAGGATTCGGGGGTGTGGCCTTGTTGGAGGAGGTGTGGTAGTCAGGCAACCTTTGAAGACTCAAGCCATTCCCAGTGTGTTCTCTCTGCCTCCTGTTTGTGGCTTGAGATGTGAGTGCTCAGCTGTTCCTGTCACCATGCTTTTGCTCCACCATCATGGACTCTAACCCTCTGGAACCAAAAGCCCAATTAAACTCTTTCTTTTATAAGTTGCCTTGGTCACAGTGTTTGATCACAGCAATAGAAAAGTAACTGATATACCTTGTCTCAGTAAAATAAGTAAAACAAGGGGGCTGGGCATGTAGTGTAGTGGTAGAGTGTTTGCTTAGCATCATGTGAGGCCCTGGTCTTGGTCTCAGTAAAGGTATAAAAGGAAAAAAAAAAGTAAAGGTATGTTATAGAAAAAAAATCAGACAACCATCTCTCACCACTGACTGCACGGACAGAGTTATTGTTCTATAGCATAAATAGCCTCATGGGCTCTGCAAGGTTAATATTAATATGGGGTGCTCTAACACTAATTTCCCCTCTCTGAGGGGACTTCCATCTCATGGTCCCACAGTCAGTCTTCCCAGTGGTCAGAGCTTCTCCTTTGTATCAGCTTCTGCTTCTCACCACTGAGATAGCTAAGATTTCAGAATCTCAGTATGCACTGAGTCAGTGAACGAGGAAGGCAGTCCTGTGAGACGGTCCCTGTTAGCAGTGGGCAGGCTCTTCCTGGGGCTTCTCTCTGCCCCAGGACTCATGTCTTACCTTCTGTGGTGAGGCTGTCAATGAAGGGGGAGGAAGAGGTGGTGTGGTCACTATCAAAGGGGCCGAAGGAGCTGTCAGGAGAGGCTGAGTAGTGACCTTCATCCTGGAAGTCGTCACACGTCCTGCCCTCTGCCTGCAAGAGACCGCAGCCAGCGCTGCTTCCTGACACAGCCAGCCCCGAATACACGAAACCTTACACTTATACTCAACTACTTGCCAAGTGGAGCAGGGTGTGTATGTGGGGGGGACTTGATTGAGTCCAGGAGTTCAAGACCAGGCTGGTCATCAGAGTGAAATCCTGTCTCAGAAAAATAACAAAGATGGAATCTTGCACTTTATCTTGAAAATATCTCATCTTACAAGGTAATTTATCCATTAGCAGCTTCAGATCATTCCCTAAGGAGAGGGCTGAGACATAAGTCTTAAATAGATAAAAGCTTAACAGTCACTGGCTGGGTGCTGTCCATTGATGCTGACACTTGGAGGCAGAGGCAAGGGGATCTCTGTGAGTTTGGGGGCGTCTTGGTCTAAGTGATGAGTCCCAGGAGAGCCAGGACTACACAGACCTTGTCTCAAAAATAAATAAATAAATACCTTAACAGTCACTAGCAGCCAATGTTAGATGCGGCTGGCTCCTCGCCCTCCCCCCAATTTCTCTATTTAGTGTATGTGTTATGTATTTAAAGTGTGTGGCCACCGCAGCAAGCCCAAGGAAGCCAGAGAACAAACTGCAAGAGTCCGTCCTTGCCGTCTATCATGTGGGTCCAGGAACTGAACTCCGGTTCTGAGGCTTGGCAGAAGGTACATTACTCACTGAGCCATTTTGCTGCCCCAGTTATTTTTTCTTAAAGCCAGAGAAAGATGGAAACAAGGCAGGGTAGCCTGAAGGGCTCATGTTCAAGCACTGAGCCCAGCACCTTGGGTGGTGAATGTCAGGCCAACTCTTTAAACATCTCTGTGCCTCAGTTTCCCCTCTGGTCATTGAGGGTCCTGGTCCCCAGGCTTTGGGGTCATGTTAATTAAGTGCAGGTATAGAACAGTACACAGTGAGGTGTGCCCGGCTTACATGGGGGCCAGAAGCTGGGTGCGTTGGGGGCTAGCCTAGATTACAAAGGGAGGCTCTGTCTGAGAGGGCGGAGAAAGGAATGGGTCCTGGATAAAATCACCTGTTCTTGTCCATGTGAGAAAATTTTCTAGAGTTTAGAGCAGTGGTCCTCAACTTTTATAAACTTCTATCTCCAAAAATATTTACATTATGATTCATAACAGTAGTAAAATTATAGTTAGGAAATAGCAACAAAATAATTGTATGGTTGGGAACTGTATTAAAGGGTCCCAGCAACAGGAAGGTTGAGAAGCAGTGCTCTGGGATGTTCTGGAAAAGGAAGGAACCTGGATGGGGTTCCAAGTAGGAGTGCCTGGAACGGCCCCCCCACTCCCAGGATGACCACCTCCCTCAAAACCAGAATGAATAAAGCTTCATTAACATTACTATCTGAGTACAGTGACCCAGAGGAGTCAGCTGTGGCTAAGGCTAGACCTAATTAACACCCCCTCTCCCCTGAGGTTGCAGAGTTCCCAGGGGCTGCCTGCTCAAGGCCACATCACAAACAGGACTAGACTCAAGGATTCAATGAGCCCTGGAAAACTGTCCAAACAGGCTCAGAGCAGAATAGAAAACCTATCTCCCATGAAGGAGAGGATGAGGCTATCACAAGCCACAGCCACCTTGAAAAGCATTAGGAGGGGCAGCGCCCTCTGACAGCTCCCTTCTCCATGTAGGGACTGGAGCAGATCACCCACACTCCTTACCTCCTGGGCACAGCCGTAGGTCAACCATTCCTGGCGGTAGCGGTCAAAGCCACTGGAACATCTACAGTGGACAAATATGGGAGATGTGAGCGGTTCAGCAGAAAATCTCTCTCCTCCTATTTACCCCTCACTCACAGGCAGCTCTACAGGGTAGTGAGAGATGCTCAACTCTACCATGGCTGGTTAGGCTCCAGAAAGGCCACTCACTGCGCGGTGCCCTAGGCAGGAGGTAATTATGGGATTTGCAGCCAGACCCTCATGGTCTTCCTTCTGATCCAGTTCCCTAGATCATGACTTTCTGTGGCCAGCAGTGTCTGCGTGTGCAGGATCCTGGAAACTCTCTGGGTCCCTTGGACTCTGTACTAAGGCATTGCGGGGAATCTGGGATGTCCATGTCTGTGCTTTTCTAAGGAGAAGCCTTGCTCCTTCAGGTCTCTTCCTCACTATTGAGGGGTCTCCCTTTGGCAGCAGAGGCTAGGTGGAGGGTGGCATCAGATCATGTAACGTGGCCACCTCCCTCTGTAATCACAAGGGGACAGCAATAAGAATGGTGTCAGAGCCTCACACGGGTCTTTGGAGAGGACAGAAACCATCAAGGGCTTTTCTTTTTTTTTTAAACTTTATTTATTTATTTGCCTTGGTGTTTGCCTGGAACTGGAACTACAGACAGTTGTTAGCTGCCATGTGGGTGCTGGGAATCGAACCCAGGTCCTCTGGAAGAGCAGCCGGTGCTCTTAACCGCTGAGCCAACTCTCCAGCCCCATCAAGGGCTTTTCTAGGAAGGGGGTGGGGCACGAGCATGAACTGGAGAGTGTTCTTTGCAGCATCCTGCTTAAAATTACATTCTCTCTTCTTGGTGCCAGAGGAAGCCACTAAGTGCCATGCCATCCAAGCATATCTCAATGGAAGAATAATATCCCAAGCTACTAGCACAGAGAAAGAATTCTCAGCAATTTAACTTATCCCAGCAGCTGCCATGTGCTCACACTTCAGTGAGACCAAGGCAAAGTTTCCCAAGTATCTGATGAGACCTTTGGAGGCGGAGATGGGCCAGTCACTGTCCTCTCGCTTTTTAGGGCAAAGAGCAGTTTGGAGGCTGGAACTCAGGCTTCTCTGCTGATGTTGGTAGATTCTTTTAAGACTAAGTTGAGCTGTGTGGTGGCAGTGCACACCTTTGATCCCAGCTCTCTGGAGGCAGAGCCCTGAGGCCAGCCTGGTCTACAGAGTGAGCTCCAGGACAGCCAGAGCTACACAGAGAAACCCTGTCTCAGAAAACAAAACAAAACCACAAAACCAAACAAAACATAAAATACAGAATCTCCACACTGTTATTGGTTATGTATGACAAAGAGGCAGTTCAAGTGGGCCAGCCTGGTCTACATAGCAAGTTCCAGACAAGAGGACCCAGGATTCATCCTCAGCAACCATGTGGAGGTTCACAACTGTCTATGACGCCAGTTCCAGGAGATCCAGTGCCTTCTTCTGGCCTCTAAGGGTTCCAGGCATCATGGTACATAGACATACATTCAGGGAAAACACCCATACATACACACACACACACACACACACACACACACACACACACACACACAAAGCCACAAGCCAGAGTCTTCAGTTTGGTTTTAACACATGTTAAATTTCAAGCCAGCCTTCAGAGAAACATGTGAGACTGACCATTTATTGAGTCTCTGAAATATCTGCTGCAGTCAGGTGCACTCAAGGGACCTTCACAATAACATGGTGAGAATTATGACCATAATTCCCTGGGCAATTCTGGGGCTAAAGCCACCCATAAACTCCACTGTGAGCCAAGAGGCGGGGATTAGCGTAGAATAAAAGGAAAGCACCCGCTGTGGTCAGTGCAGATCAGGGGAGGGGAGGCCCCGAGTGGCTAACGTGGGCAGAGTGAGTGGGAGATCGAGAAGAGACCACGGTGTCCTCAGGGCACCTACACTGCCCTCTGCCTCTTCAGAGAACTGGGACCAACTCTCACTTGGAGCTGAGGCTTTGGAGAGCTGGTAAAGCATGGGCCGGAGGGATATATTTTATATCACCACACAGTGCTGTGAGTATTTGGCTGGGATGAGTAATTTCAGCTCCCTTGTGCCCTCTGATGGGGCATCCCTGTTTGGTTGCAGAGATAGAGCCCCTAAATTTCCCCACCTGGCCAGCATTTTCACATTCAGGGACTCCAGCACTTACTCCACTGACTTGTCTCTGAGTTTGGGTGTGGCCGCTAACTGGGGGTGGTGGCGAAGGGAGGGTTTGCTTTGTTCGACCCATTTTCCTATGGGTCAGCATGGATTAGATACTGAGTCATGTCTGGCAGCAGCCCCCAGATCACAGGGATCATGTGAGGTCATCTCGAGTACCATCCCAAGGCTCAGAAAATGCTGCTCAGCTTTGAAAATGCATAAAATGAAGCACTCCAAAACTCGGGCTCCTGGGATCTTGGTCTCTGGGAATCACATTTTGTAGACACTAGTGTCACTCACTGCACAACTGAAGATGACCTCGAACTCCAGATGCCCCTGCCTCATCCTCTCAAATGCTGGGATTATAGGCTGCCCTTTTTACCAAGCCTTCCAGGTGGTCTTCACGGTAAAGCTCCACTTCTGGAAGACAGTTGGGGGCCAATGCCACCATCTTCCCCTGGGGCCCTGTGCCTCTCCTGCTAAGGGGCCTGGAGGCATTTGGCTAAATGCTATCTAGCCACACCCATGCCTCCCTAAATCATGCTGTTAGGCCAATTTATAGAGTAAAGAAGTTGAGGTCCCCAGAAAGGGAAGAAGAACACAGATGGAGGGAAGAACATCTCAGAGGTCAAGGCCCCTGGGCATCCCATCTCAGCTGCTCACTGATGGGTGGCTTGGCACCCCATGTGCCAGGCTGGCAGTCTGTAGGTGAAGAGCTTTTATTTCTGCTTTGGGATGTTGGAGAGGAGCAAGGGAAATGCTGACTGCAGCACAACAGCCGTGCAGAGACTGTGAGACTGTAATTTTGCAATTTTCAAGATGGTCTTAAAGGCTCTTGGAATTCGTAGGGCTTTCCACTCTCAGGAGAGTCAGCATCCGCAAAGGAGTCCCCCCCCCATCTCCTGTCATTTATTTATCTTGGCTAGATGAACTGAGGTTGAATTACAAGTCTAATCTGTGAGAAGATGGTTCCAGAACAAAGATTGGAAGATGTGTTGGGTTTTAGAACTTTATCCCTCAAGCTGAATCTCATCCAGAATGTCTTGAGCTTCTAATACCTTCAGCATCCAATGCCCCTGGTTTTCAGGAAACCTCTTGCAGCCCAAGAAGACATTGGGACATTTGGGAAGTCATGAAGCTCACCCTGCAGTGATAAGTCTTTGTGTCATGGCCTGTCTCTGGCTTATAAATAAAATGCCATGTTAAGATGCAGGCCTGGGCCTTTAATCTCAGCACTCAGGAGGATCTCTGTGAGTTCAAAGCCAGCCTGCTCTACAGAGTGAGTTCTAGTACATTCAGGATTGTTACACAGAGAAACCTTATCTCAAAACAAAAAATGGAAAACATGCAGACCTAGGGTCTCCCTGGAAATCATGACAGAAAGGGTCAGGGACTATGGAGTGACCACAGCTATGGCATACTCTTTGTGAAGCCCTGGCTTAGAATGAACCAACTTTTCTGGGAGATCTACAGCCTCTGGAGTCTCCAGATGGTTTTCCTGAAGTCTGGCCACCCCAGGCCTTACTCTCCACATACCCACCTTGATCAGGTACAAGCCTTGAGAGAAACTCACTTGTGCCGTTCTTGTCCTAAGAGTCCAAGTGACACTGGACAGAGCGACCCTAATGTTGGCAGGCAGTGGGCAGTGAGGCCTAAGGCTGTCAGTGGGCCCTGGCTCCCAGCTGCCCGACCCCACCCTCACCTCCATGGTCTCTGCTCAGAAGTCCGTGTGTAACCTAGATACAAACCTCTGCAGGACGTGGCACCAGCTGCAGTTGAAGGTCAGGTTTGAGGACATGCAGGTGTCGCAGCTCCGATGCTGAAGGCAGGCTGTAAGAGAGGGGACAGCAGCTGTTAGCAGTGTCGTTGCAAAGCTCCTGAATTCTGGGTCCTTCTGAGCTGCCGTGTCTCAGACTCTGGGGACCATAGAAGGTCATTATTGCCTCTCTCTTCGGTTGTTGTGTTTTGAGACATGTCTTTCTGTGTAGTCCTGGCTGCCCTGTAGCATGCTATGCAGACCAGCCTGCCTTCAAACTCACAGAAATCCTCCTGCCTTGTAGTGTGCTGGGATTATTGAAGAGCAGGACCTCCCTTCCCTCCCTTTTGTTCTCTCCAGCCCTCCTGATCCCTGGGAAGGTGGATCTTCATTATCTATTTGATTGGATTTTGAATCACCTAGAAGAAATACCTTTGAAGGTATCTTTGAGGAGCTGACCCAGGGGTCCTGATTGCTGGCTCCATGTTGCTCTCACCACATCATGATGGACTGTGTCCTCACACTGTGGACCAAAAGATACTCTTCCTTCCTTTTTAAATATTTTATTTATCTTTATTTCATGTGCATTGGTGTTTTGCCTGCGTGTATACCTCTGTGTGGCTGTGGGGTGGAATTACAGGCCTGCATCACCGTGAGCCCGAGATCTACTCTTACAGCGGTCTTTGAGAAACCCCTACTTCCCAGGCCTTTGGGCTTCTTGCCTCAGTGGAGGGTGACAAGGTTGGTGGGTGACTGTGACCTGGATTATGTCCTCATCTGATCACCCTGGGATCTGGGGTCTCCCTGTCTGGGAGAAGACACTTGCCTAGCCCAGGCTGAGATGAGGCCCAGGACTTTTTCATTCTCTGCTATCTATTCCTAGAACTTCCAGGGAAATGGTAGCATCTGTGAGTCGGGGAATGGGAGGTGGGGAGAAATGTCAGAGAAGGCAGGCAAATGGCTCCAGCTTCAGCAGGCAGCAGGAAGACTTGAGAGACAGAGAAGAACAAAGACTTCTGGGAAAATATGATCCTGAACCTGGTGTTCTGCACATGTCTGTAGTCCCAGGTCTCGGGAGACAGAGGCAGGAGGATCACTGCAAAGGAGAAGCCAGTCTTGGCTGCATAGGAAACGCCATCTCAATTGCCCAGTGTGGCAGCCTCCAGGTACACCTCGTCTAGGGGAAGGATGGTGAGTAACCAGAAATTTGATCTATTTCCGGGTCCCTGTTCAAGCAATCTCCAGGCTCAGCTCTCTGGAGTTTCAGATATGTATTCCTAGCAATGAACAGCATTGATTAGATACAAACACACCCCAGGCTTGTGAGCTGGTCCATGTCAAGGCTGTCATTTCTGTATTCAGCTTGGCCTGTGAGGCTCCAGCCCTGAGCCCAGCTTTGCAGGGTGGTGACATTAGGCCCAGAGAAGTTAGGTGACTGTGCTCCCAAGGATCAGAAGTTGGGCCTGAGATCAGAACCTGATAGTTTTTTAGTCTAAAGCATTTTCCAGAACAGCAGACTGCCCCTACTCACTAGGTAATGGGGTGAACTCCACGGCCGATGTGTTGGTGATCTTGCCGGAGTCCAGTTCTACACGGTGATATTCAAAAATGGTCCGTCTCCGAGACTCTGAATAAGAAGCACAGTTTGTCATATCAGGAGCATGTCATAGTCCGAGGGCTCCCCGATCTGCGTCCAGGACCCCAACAGGAGTTAGCATGCAGTGATTGAAGGAGAAACTGAACCTGGCAGCTTGGGATAGTGATGCCTAAGGCTACAGGGAGACTAAATGAGAGGGGATGACCTTGGGAGGAGAAGCATGTGCAAAGCAGGCTGACCCTGGAGGCCTGGCTGCTCCTGGAGTCACGGCCTAGAACAGCCTTCTCTTATAAACTCACAGCATTTTTCCATTCTCTGAGTCTAACCCACTCATGCAGACACAGCTGAAGGGCACTGAGCAGCACTCTTAGGCTGCTCCCTGCTCTGGGCCACTCTGGCTGAGCACCTCCCCCACACCGCCTTATTAACTTCTAATTAGATGAGTGATGAGCACCTGGCTGTGAACTTGACCACAGTGAAAACTCAGCAAATATGACATTGAGGCTGCCCTGTCTGACCATGCCCCAGCTCTCCCCTCCTGATAGAGGCTTAGGCAAGGTTCAGAGCCCAGAACCAAGCTTAAATCCTACATCTATATCTGTAAAGACACTTTCCCCAGGCCCTCATAGGCAGGACCAGAGGGCTGAAGAACTGTAGCTGAAGAGCCGGGCCCAACCCAGCAGTCTCAAAAGCTGTGGTCTCCCCACTATTACCAGGCTCACCTAAGAATCATGGTCAGGGATGGTTTCCTTCGCACTGAAAGGACCATAGCAAATGACTTTCCCACACAGTGACAGAGCCAAGGTGTAGGCTGGTCCGCCCAGCTCCCTTCTTCCCCATAGACACGGTGTTCCCTTAGGGGCAACTGTGCCCAACTCATTTCTACATATGCACGGCCCTGGAAGGATCCTGTTCTTCCAAAGTCTTGTTTTGCAGTAACCAGTTCAGGACTGGACCAGTAAGAGACCTTCTTTGAGCCTTTCCACCCGTGACCCAGAACCATTTTGCCCTTTGATGCAAACTTGGCTGTGAAGTTACAGTACCATGGGGAAAACAGGAGAAGGAAGCCATTTTGTGGAGAGAAACAGAAGCTACAGCGGTGGCCGAAGACTATTGCCTGGGGTCCTGTTCTCAACAATCCTCAATTCTTCCTGCAGATTTACATCAGTATTTCCCAAGTACACCCCTTTTCTGCTTAAGCTAGGAACCAGAGTAAGCAGAAATACAAGTTTTTCACTGGGCAGAAGGTAATTTGGAGGAAAACTTCCCGGGAAGTAGGTAGACAGCCTCCGGAGGAAGTGCGCCTGGATGGCAGGAGGTGAGGAGGTGCCTGTGTCTCCGCTGTGTTTCATCTTGGATTACCCTAAACTTCCAGACTGTCCCCTTAGCCTAGGATTGAACCCCAGCTTCTGTGCTCTTTTAATCTCACCACTTTGCAGGGTCAGAGCCACTGCCACAGCCCCCCAAACATTGGAAATCACAGGACCTCGGTCCACACAAATAGGAGAAAACTGCTCTGGTGTCGGCTCAGCATCCCAGGCAGGCCTTCAGGCAAGTGGAAGTGACCACAGAGCCTGCAGCCCTGAGGCCTGTGTGGAGATACCAGCAGGTCCACTCCTGTATCACGAGAAGGGGCCAGCAGTCACCGCGGGTGGCCACTGCCCTGGAATGAAGTTGGAGAGACTGACTGAGACCTGGAAAAGGGGAGCCTTTGTCGGAGGAGGTAGACTATAATTACCACCATCTTGCCCAGGTGACTTGGTTGAAGGACTTTGGCTGAGAGGCACACTGAGAAACGAGGCTGGTTAAACTCTACTGATGGGGTTGTTTGAGGCTTTGGTTTTGTGTGTGTGTGTGTGTGTGTGTGTGTGGTTTTTCTTGAGAAATTCAAACTGTAAACCAGACTGACCTTGAACTCACAAAGATCTACCTGCCTCTGCATCTGGAGCGCTGGGACAAAAGGTATGTGCCGCCACTCTGCCCTGGCTTGTTTAGTGGTTTAAAGATGACAGATGTGAGCTTCTTTTTCCTCATTCCCAACCCGATACCGCAACTCTAAGGAACTTTCAGCCTCCCCAGACCCCCAAACTCCATTCTAACCAAATCCTTCTCCCTCCCCTCCCTTTCGCGCCCCCTCCCACACCCCATGAAATATTTCCTGTCAGAGAACCCCTACCACCTTTAGCAATCCTCTCACTTTGGAAGTTGCTGTGACCAAGGAGTCCTCCACAGAGGCCCTGACCATTGCCCAGCAACCTTAGCATCCTTTCTGCCTTTGCCCCCCCTAGTCTCTGCCATCCCCACCACTGCCTGGCACCCTGTAGGCCCCCATCAGAAAGCAAGGCACCAGGAAACACTGGGCTGTCAATGTTCAGGTGGTAAATGGGTGTTGGGGTTCAGGCAGCACCGTCAGGACAGTTCAGAAAGCATTGATCTCAGAGCTTCCTCCTCATCACCCCAACCTCACACATCCTCCTGGCGCTCAGGGGCTGTTTAGAGGACCTTGGCTTTCCTTTCCTGCCGGAGGAGATGACTGACTACCCCAGGCCCTTCCTTCCTTGGGGACTCCTGCTTTGGAGGCAGATGGTTTGTAATGAGATCCAGATTCCTGCTTGTTCCTCCCTTCCCTCCATCTCAGGCCTGTCTTCAGGCAAACAGTGGGTGGGAGGAAGGATCCAGACCTCCCAGGGGATCAGAAGTGACACTCAGGTGCCTCAGGCTAAGCTTCAAGAGAGCCAAGACATACTGACCTGCCATTTATTTCACAAGTGGGGAAACTGAGGTACAGACAGGTTAATCCATAGACAAATATTTTTTAATAACACATTACGAACCAAGCCTATCCACAGCCTTAAATAGAAAACGCCTGCAGTTGAAGGGAGACTTGTACATGAGCCCAGCACCACCGTGAATGTCTTTTGTTAACTCATTCAGTACGTAGGTGTGGGCATCTGCTAAACCCTTAGCTCCCAGCAACGTGCAGGTGGCCAGCTCTATCCAGCTCATGTCAGGGCACCTGGATCTGGACCATCTCATTTGTCCTGGCATCTTTCTGGAGTTCATGAACAGATGTCACTGCATTTTAAAGAAAGGTGTGAGACAAAGAGATACTGTGTACATTATCTATATGTATAATTTCCTCAAAGCCATGTAGCTTTTTTTTTTTTTTTTTTAAATCCAAAGGCCAGACTGAAAGCTCAGGTTTCAGCTAGGCATGCTGGCATAAGCCTGTAACCCCAGCACACAGGAAGATTGCTATGTATGGGAGGAAGGCTGGACTACACAGTGAGTACCAGACCAGCAAGGGCCACATAGCATGACCTTGTCTCAAAACACACACAAAGCTAGGAATCCTCCCGAAAGACCCCAGAGGTGTACATGGCGTGTGTGCGAAGGTGAGTGTTCAGCAGCTGTTGGGCAGGGTGCATGAGCTCTGTGGTGTAAATTCTCTAACACTCACTTTCAGCATCCTTATGGATGTTTCTAAAACAGACAGAAGGGAACATTTTCATAACTGTCTTTGAAAGTAAACAATTATACCAAGCATCCAAAAACTTGAGAGTATCTATCTGAGAGCTTCCATTGCTGTGATAAACACCATAACTAAAAACAACTTGGGGAGGAAAGGTTTATTTCATCTTACAACGTTTGTGTCACATCCCTGTCACTAGCAGGAACCTGGAGGCAGGTGCTGATGCAGAGCCATGGAGGAGAACTGTTTACTAGCTTGCTTCCCCATGGCTTACTCAGCCTATTCTTATAGAACCCAGGACTACCCTCCTAGGGGTGACCCCACCAATACCAAACACCAGTGGTACAGCATTTGGGAGGCAGAGGCAGGCAGATCTCTTCAAGTTCAAGACCAGCCTGGTCCACAGAGGGAGTTCGAGGACAGCCAGAGCTACATAGTGAGACATGCAGGAGAGAGAGGGAGAGGGGGAGGGGCGGGGAATGTGCAGAGTTGCCGACTGGCCAATCTTATGGAAGCGCTCTCAGTTAAGTGTCCCTGTTCCCAGATATGTCCAGCTTTGAGTCACATTGACCAAAACTAACCAGCACACTTACTAAACAGCCTTCAATCTGAGAGAGAAAAGGCAGTGGAGAAAAGCTTCATTCTACTGACTGGCAGTAGAATGGGGTGTGGTGACCTTTGACTGCAATATCATCAGTGAGATGGCTGATGCAGAAGATACTGAGTTTGAGGCTAGATGGGCTACCAAAAGGACCCTTTTTCAAATGAAGAAAAAGTCATTTAGCTACGGCCAGGTGTAGTGGAAAGCAGGATTATCATCTTGACCTAGAGGCGTGGCCTTTGGGCCTTGAGGCCCCATGTACGGGGCGTGGTCAGGCTAGTTTAAGACTAGGTGCAGGCTGGCTCCCTTCTGGTTTGCCCTGTCATGCTCCTGGAGGACCTACTTCAGCCTCGTGGACCAGTCCAGCCTTCCAGGAACCGCACGTCCATTTAATGTTTTATATCATTGTTTCCCTACAAACTGTTTAATAAATATTAACCTTTTAAAATCAGTTACCAGAGATTATTATTACCAACTATAGCTATGCAACTATGTCTGCATGGTCCTAAGAGGATATGTCTCATCAGGAACCAGGACTAGGCTGGAGAACTAGCCCAGCAGTTAGGGGAACTTGTTGCTCTCAAGTTTGATTCACAGCACCCACATGATGGCAAAAAGCCACCTGTAACTCCAGTCCTAGGGAATCTGAAGCTTTCTTCTAGCCTTTGAGGGCACCAGGCACTCGTGATGCACACACACTTGCTCCTACAAACACATAAATAAATGCTATATTTATATAATACACTAAATATACTAAAACACATAAAACAATGAAATTTTAAAAATCAATTAAAAAGAAAGAACTATGGGAGTAAGCCAGGTGTAATGGTGCATATCTTTACTAAGGAAGCAAAGGCAGGTGGATCTCTGTGAGTTTGAGGCCAGCCTGGTCTACATAGTGAGTTGCAGGACAGCTAGGACTATGTAGAAAGACCCTGACTCTCAAAAACAAGACAAATGACAATAAAACCAAACCATAGGA
Source organism: Sigmodon hispidus (assembly GCA_004025045.1). Classification (NCBI taxonomy): domain Eukaryota; kingdom Metazoa; phylum Chordata; class Mammalia; order Rodentia; family Cricetidae; genus Sigmodon; species Sigmodon hispidus. The sequence continues at coordinate 2,264 of PVIH01021260.1, read as the reverse complement.
ATGAAGTCTTGTACATGGGAATGAACCTCTCACCCCCTACCAACCCACAGTGTATCCACTTATGCACATGTATACACAGGCATATAAATAGCCACCTTCGGGGGCTGGAGAGATGGCTCAGCGGTTAAGAGCACCATCTGCTCTTCCAGAGGACCCGGGTTCGATTCCCAGCATCCACATGGCAGCTAACAACTGTCTGTAGTTCCAGTTCCAGGCAAAACACCAAGGCAAATAAATAAATAAATAAATAAATAAATAAATAAATAAAGTTTGAAATATAAATAAATAAATAAACAGCCACCTTCATAGACAAATATGTATGCACATAAATATATGCATATGGATATAATTTGTTTTAGTACAGGGGATCAAAACTAGAATCCATTAATACTAGGCAAGCACTCTACCACTGGGCTGCATCCCCAAACACAGAGACTAATGGTTGTTTGAGACAAGGTCTCACATTATACCAGGCTGCCCTTGAACTCAGGCATCTGAGTGGTGAGATTATGGGACCATGTCATCATGCTCAACTTTGATCATACAGACTTTTTTGATAAAAGACCCCTAACCATGGGAAAATGAGATGTTATGGGAGCCAGGCAAAGAAGAGAATTTCTGTTATTTGATGTTAAGAGGGACAGACACTGAGGTCCAGAAGGTGGCCTGAGGGCCTGAGAACATTTAAGTAAAGGATGGAAAATTCTAGTTAAGCTTTGACAGCTCTATGCCTGTCCACTCTTCCCAGGAGCCATCTCTTCTAAGCCTCCTCTTTGAACCAGGAGGCCTCAAATCTAATTCCATCCTTCCTTCCCTGTTCTGGCTCCACCTCAGGGCTCAGCTGATTGGTTCCCTCCCTCAGGCTGAATCTCCCTCACCTGTCACATTAGTCAATATCTAGATTCCCTTCTTACCCACCCCTGCTCTAGATGTCAAAATCCCCGAGGACAGCATTAACCTGGAATTTGTCTCTGCCAGTCCCCTGTCGAAGTCCTTCTACCTAACAGGGTTTAGAAAATGCCTGTGAATAAATAAACAGATTACAGATGGCCCTGAAAACCTCAACTGCCCTTATAAAGTCAGCCACAACTCATAGGAAATCCTTTGCGTCCACTCACCACAGATCAGAGTGGAAAGCCTCATAAGGGGAGTCTTCAGACAGTCACAGAAAGACAGACAGATCCAGGCTAGAGCCCAAGGATGGCACAGAGCTGGATCTAAGGAACTCCTGTCTACAAAGATGTCGGCCAGAGCTCGGTCAGAAGGAAGATGACATGGACCTGGGTATGGGTGGAGACAGGCACTTGTCCAAGAAGTCCAGGACAGAAACATACAGTCTGTAGCCAGAGAAGGCTTCAGAAAGCTGCAAGGCTCCCACCAGAGGGTGGGGCAGAGGTTGGGCTGAGCTCTGGACTAGATGCTCCCAGGGGATGGTGATATGTCCTTGGGGGACCAATCGAAGCCATACCAGTGGGCAGATGAATGGCAGTGTGGAGAAGTGTGTGGGCTGATGTTCAGAAATCTGTCTTGAATGAGAAAGACTGCCACCTTGTACCCATCTGAGTGTATGACTTTGGTACATTTTTATTTTTATAAACAGAATCCTGAATCTCCATACTGGAATCATTTGCCTTTGGATTATTACACCAACATGTGGGGCTCTCCTGGTGACAATGACATCCATCTGCATGGCCAGCTTTCTGGAACTAGGATGGAGACAGTCTCCTTCTGGCAGTTTGAGATGTTCTGTTTTGTCTGCTTCGACTTTCCAAGATGGAAGAACTGAGGTCCACAGAAAGCCTGAAGCCCAATGCAGACCTTACAGTGGCTCAGAGGAGAGGGTCACATGTCCTGTGTTGTTCTCACCCCTGTCCCCAGCAGGCCAGCATTGCTCTGGTTAGAATAAGAGGTGATGATGCACACCTGTAATTCTGGGATTTCGGAGGTAAGTCAAGAGCTCAGGGTCACTTCCACTATGTAAAATTCAAGTTGAGCCGGAGCTACATTTGATTCTGTCTCAGAAGGAGAAAAGGAAAGAGGAAGAGGGGGAAAGAAGAGAGGGAGAAAGAAAGTGGAAGAAGGAAAAGAAGAGGAAGACCATGAGTAGATACTGAAAGGAGCAGCCACAAGAGTCACCCCAGGACGTTGTAACTATTGTTTGGAAATGGGCAACGGGTCTCCATCCATCATCCATCCACCCATCCATCTATCCATCATCCATCCATCCATCCACCCATCCATCCACCCATCCATCCACCCATCCA